>QZCP01000401.1:107995-241947 GCA_003956705.1 Brevipalpus yothersi
GAGAGAGAGAGAGAGAGAGAGAGAGAGAGAGAGAGAGAGAGAGAGAGAGAGAAGACAATTGATTGTCATTCACCTTCGTTCCCCTTTTTTCGTAGGTAGAGCATCGGATTCTCAGCCAAACGCTTCTTCTTATTCTTCTTTATTCCATCCGACGAATCGTTCGATCACCCAGACCAGGTCAGGTCAGAAGCCTGGCAAGTTAGATTGATTACCAAACAGTCTGATGATCTGTAAATCATCATGCTCTTCTGCCCATCAACTCCTGACGAAAAATCCGATGTTCAGTCTTTCATCATCACAGATCATCCTCAACGTTCATGAGTGATCCTTTTCTTCGTGATCATCTTCATTGATTTGCATTATAAGTTATTCAATTGAGAATTTCTACTCAGAATACATTCTCATGAATAGTATTTGTTGGTTTTTTTCTCTGAATGAAATTTTCTCAATACAAGCATCGAATGTTCTCAACGTTTTGGAATCGACTAGATAATTTCATACAAAATGCTGACAAACAGAAGGAATTCCATATATTAAGATGAGTTTCAGTGTCAAATTTCTTGTCTTTAGTGTGATATTAACTTTGGAAACATTGTGTGTACAAAGTTCTATTCGATTTCATCTTTTACCAAGTATATGGACCTCTATCAACACAGAATTTCCGCGAATATTCTCAAGAAGTGCTGAAGAATTTGAAGAAGAATTCTCACCAAATAGTTTGGAACTCAATGATGGCACAGAACACAGTCATTCAACACCTTCTTCCTCCTCTTCTTCCGTCAAGAATCCAGTAGAAGAACGCTATTTACAGTTCATTTCGAGACTGCCATCAGTTCATCGACATCCATTTTTCGATTCTTCAATTAATGATGATTTCAGGGGAAGTAAGTTTCACTCTTTTTTCTAATCAATACTTCATCTATTATCTATCTATTCATTTATTATCTTAATCATCTGAATTTTTCCAACTTCCCCTCAATTTTTCTGATTCATTCTGATATTTTCTAGGTTTTCCTTCCGGTCAAAGTGATTGGAGACCATCTGAGTCCTCTCCTTGGAGTAAACTCAGTCTTCCAGTTGATCTTTCAGATTCATTTCAAAAATCGGAAACTAAACCAAACTCCTATCGAAGACGACATAATTCTGTTGTGAAAACATCAAAACATCATCATGAAAGTCCGTTTGATATACTCACAAAAGGAGCTTTTTTCAAGACACCCGATAGCTCTAAGTGGTCAAAATGGAAAAATTCTTGGCTTTCCGATGATGATCTATACAGTCAACCCATCTACTATACTACACCGAAAGTCACTCTACCGACTCGACCCAGAACAACTACTACAACCAAACAAGCCCCACTATTTTCCCTGTTCAATCAGCCAAATGCAGATGAGTTTGACTTTGGCCCTTTGCAGCCAAAAAATATTGACCCAGCTCTTGCGAAGATCATGCCCGATGAGAGTGGATGCAAAACAGTGCTCAAAGAAATTCATGAACTTCCTGGAATCAAACCCAAACAGATCGTCCGATTGATTCGCAATCGTCGAGGTCTAATTGGTGGAGGATTCCCAGCATTTCCTGAAGATCTCAGTTTGGCTGAAAGTAAGCGTTCAGTAACCCTATTGATGGTCAAGCATTGTGTTGAGCCAAATGACACGAGTACCTCAGGACGAAATGAGTTGAAAAATCTTAAAATTCGTCAATTAATGGATAAAACTGACACAGGATCTGCTGGAAGTCAAATAGCTGATCAATTGAAAAGTAAGTGATATTAATGTTCTCTTTATACTCCATCTATTATGGGTCTAACATTGGACTCATAGTCTCAATTTTATTGAGAAAATCTGTAGAAAATTGTTTTGATTCCTACCTAACTAATCTTTGACAATCCTCTTTCCATAGAATTAGTTTCACCATTGACAAAAGCAGCTGCGATGACTTGGGATGATGTTAATAATGATGATTTCCTAAATGAGGACAAGGGAAATGAGCGGACATCGTTGCTTGCCAATGTCTATGATGAAAAAGGTGGAGATGATGAATGGATTGATCGTGGGCTCAACAAAAATCGTCAAACTTTTGATGAACCTTCCTCGAATGCATATCTCAATGATATGGATGACGAGAGAACAAATCACAAGCGTCCATCACAATTCAGTGTCCATGAAATTGGTGGTTCAAGGGGTAGAGACTCAGATAACTGGGTACCAAACTTTCCATACATCTCAAGCAATCAGAATCAGAATCAAGGTAATAAATTTAATGGTCGAAGAATCACCAGTGGATTTAGGAAAAATCATTCAGGACCAAAAAAAATTGATTCGAGCATTTCATACTATCAGAAAAGAAGGCCTCACTTAAATCGGCCGAACACTGATCATTACACTGTGAATTTTGGAAATGAAAACTATCAGTCTTACCATGAAGATTATGACAGTGATCGAGATGGATTGACCACAGCTAGTCCGAAATGATGCGAAACAGGTCTTCGTTTCAGCGATTGTACAGTTAAAAACTGAATCCACTCCGAAGGCTAAACCTCATACAACTGCCTCATACCTAAAACTTTAGTGCATTTAATAGCTGAAATATATCTAATAAATATCAGTTCATCGTCGAATTTTTTCTCAATTTGAGCGTGTTTTTGGATGAGCATTTTTCATCTTGTCGGCTCATCATATTATCATTCATACCCATATCATTAGGGTCAAGAATCTTCACATAACTGTAAAAATATCCTCCTCAACTGGTCGTAATGTTGGCAGAGAACAATTCGATCATTCACTAGCTTTAAGTGGGTACTTTGTTCATCCATTTCACTAAACACCAAGCAATCTCCATCTAACATTGTTAGTATTCCCTCAAAGAAATTAGTTCAAAAAACTCACTTTATTAATCGAAACTTTATCCATGGAATATGTACATATATCCCATGGATTCAGATATTCTGAACTATTCAGAACTTTTTGAGCCTCAAAAGTCTCTCAAATAAAGTGAATCATAGATGTCATTACTGTTACTGTTACTGTCGAGGTCTTATCATGAAGTGTTCATGATGAAGACTTGTGCTTTTTCGGAAATTTTTTCATGATGACTTCAGTTTCTTTAAATTTTTTTTCACTGATGATGGTAAATATTGTTGATTGTTTGATGATGATATATGAAGTATAAATAAGGAGATCATCTGTGAGTGTAATTATTTGTGTGTACTCTGGGTGGAGGTTTTGTGGTATTGAATATATACAATAAACATATACACCGTGAATACATATTATTAACACAGACAGACACACCAACACACACACACACAGAAATGGCCGAAAGTGAAATCAATTCAAGTGATCAACGAAGAAGACGCCGTCTTGATCAATCTATCAGTCATGATAGTGCCTTAATTTTTGACATTGAAGGACTTGATACACCACATACGGAATTGAAATCAGCATCCAATCAATCGGATTCCGATGATCACCACCAGCATCAAAATGTTCGCAAAGAGGATAGTGATGCACCTGAAGATAGTGATGTTGATGATCTGGGCAATTGTGATGTAAAGACTCTCTCGATAGGATGTGATTCTCTGTTCACCTCACAGGTTGATTCCAAGTATGTTAGTCAAGTTGGTCCCAGTGATTTTGAATTACTCAAAGTACTTGGACGTGGTGGTTATGGTAAAGTTTTTCAAGTACGAAAAGTAGCTGGTAATGATAGAGGAAAAATATTCGCAATGAAAGTCTTAAAGAAAGGTACACTATGTCGTAGTCAAAAAGATACCGCCCACACAAAAGCTGAACGTAGCATATTAGAATCGGTCAAGCATCCATTCATTGTTGACCTGATTTATGCATTCCAAACAGGCAACAAATTGTATCTTATTTTAGAATATCTTAGTGGTGGTGAACTTTTTATGCATCTTGAACGTGAAGGCATATTTTTGGAGGATACTGCCTGCTTTTACTTGTCCGAAATTGTACTTGCCCTAGAACATCTACACCGTGGAGGTATCATTTATCGAGATTTGAAACCCGAAAATATTCTACTTGATTCAAAGGGCCATATAAAGTTAACCGATTTTGGTCTTTGTAAGGAAACACTGGAAAATGAAAATATTACTCACACTTTTTGCGGAACTATCGAGTATATGGCACCAGAAATATTGACACGATCTGGTCATGCTAAAGGAGTTGATTGGTGGAGTCTTGGTGCTCTCATGTACGATATGCTTGTTGGTCACCCGCCATTCACAGCAGATTCCCGCAAGAAAACTATCGATAAAATACTTCGCGGGAAACTCAACTTGCCGCCCTATTTAACGCCCGATGCTAAAGACTTGATCCGAAAGCTATTACAACGTAAACCCCAGATACGGTTGGGCTCATCAAACGATGATGCCATACCGATCAAGCGTCATCAATTCTTCCATAATGTTAACTGGGATGATGTGTTTGCTAAGCGTTGTGATCCCCCAATCAAACCGATGCTTTCAAGTGAGGATGATACCTCTTTATTTGATACTCGTTTTACTCATCAGCCGCCCATTGATAGTCCCGATGAGTCAATGATTAGTGAAAGTTTTAATCGAACTTTCCTGGGATTCACTTATGTAGCCCCTTCTTTGCTGGAAGAATTGAATAAGCCAAAGTCCCCAAGAAAGCATTTTCTCCATCGAAATGGAAGTTCATCATCTTCCCGCCCACTCACCGCAGAACCTGATGAACAAATGGACTGTGGTAGCCTAGAAAATGCAACAACCTCTGCAGCAGATGTTGATAAGACCTCTGTGGGAATCAACAAGTCCACACGTTCTCCTTCTCTCCCCGTGAAACAAATGAGAAAGGTTGATTTTTTCTCGTTTCTTTTTCATCTTTAAATTGGAAAACTGTTATATTTATATATTTACAGCTTCGTTGATCTTTTCAACGCTGTACTTCTAGAGGAGCTTGATATTTGAGCCTCGATATTACTGATCTCTATTAGAATGCATATCCTTTTGTATCTTTGGCTATTCATGGATATTACTCTTCTTATATTCCAATGATCTCAAATGATCGGTATCTTTTGTTTTTTTGCGATTCTTTATTTATGGGGCATCATTGTAGGCTGATGAAATGTGAGCAAAATACCCCATATCTTGTTCTTTTCGATGATGATGTTGATTCTATTGATCGCTATAAAATGTTAGTCTTCTTCTCTATGATTTATCCATGAACTGAGGATCTATTTTTCAACTATGCTCTCATTCTCAATATAACACTATCCTATTGATCATATCTTGCTGATCTCATGTTTTTTTCTCTCTCATTCACAGATCCATATTTGACAACGACCGATCTTAGTCTGATAATTTTAGAGGCTAATTAATTGAACATAAGTATACTGCAAGGCTCTGCTGTTATTATTTCTCTCCTCAAGTGCCTAACTGATGGGCTGGTGACAACATGGTTACGGCTGATTTTGGTGCTAATCTAATGTTCTGCTTGCTCTCCATTCAACACCAAAAAGTCTACCAAGTTTTCGTTGTTTGAACTTTTCAAAAATCGCTGTATGGTCATGATTCGGTACAGCATTCTTACTTTATTGTCGTTATTGTTGCAAATATGCTATAAGAATATCTTCAACAAGTCTTTTAAATCATTAATTTAAACCTTATCGTCTGATTATCGCAATTATTTATCTTCAAATCAGTATCAGTATCAGCGTAAAGCGAAGATCTCGCTACAAATAACAAGTCTGTACCATTCAATTTTGCAATAATCGATCAAAATATTGAAAATTGAATCCTTGAAGTTGTTATGTGGTAACTTCCTGAATCATCGAAAGCCTACAATATGCTGGTTTCTGAATCAAGCGGACATTGAACAGCGTTTGAATAATTTTCTCGATGTATTCGGATTAGGCGAGAAAATTTATTGAACAAATGCCGATGATTATTCGCTCCCACACCATTTCACTGCTAAGCAAATACCAATGTTCATTCACCCTTATCAGCGTGGTTTTAAGATCATTCTCATGCATCGAGCTAGTCTTGATTCAGATGAACTATTCCAAGCTGCCTGTATTTGGCCATATCATTTCCATTAGATCCAGCTGAATATCCATCATCATGACATGCTTAATTGAGTAGCATATTTGAGTGAAATCGTTGTTTTCCTTGATTTTGCTAGTTTAGTTTTGCTTGAATATCAAGGTGAATGATGAAGATGAGTGTTAAACGATCTACTTACGGCCGAGAGACGGTTTTTCTCCAATGAAACACATATGCATCAGAATTTACCCTTTTATTTGGAAAATTTTATGAGCTACAACGCAAAATAATTGGATCAGAATTCTCGAAAATTTTCCCATTGACTAACAGATGTTGAATATAGAATGTATTCCAATTCTGGCTGGATTCTTTTCCTTGGTAGATGTGCACTTACTGAGGTCAGACTGTGTTCCAGTTGCATCAACCACACAGGTAGACGCACTTGATGGTACAACCGTTTGCTTTACCCTTGTAAGCCCACCATCTTTGGATCTACAAGGCTAATTGAAGGTTTTTCCACTCAAGTCATGATCAATGATCCTACAATTAGATTCATTAACCAGTCTCAATCTCAGATCTGTGAAGGATATATGAGTACCAATGTATGCAGTCATTTGAAAGATAGTGTTTCGAAATCTCTGGAATTACAAAGACGATGATAAACAATTACTGACGGATCTTGTCAGAAATTTTCGATTCTATATTTTATATTCCCTATTGGATGGTGAAAGAAGACCATGAGGTGAAAGGCAATATTATAAGTTAGAGACGAGCTATCAGATGCATTTGAGGCATTCTCTATCATTCCAAGAGGCCAGTACTAGTTTATCCATTTTTAATCTGAGGCAATCATAAGCTATTGAATTACAGTTAAGATTGGTTTGCTATCGTTCATCTCGAGATGAGTTATCCTAACAATTGCAACTCCAATAAAGGCAGGACAGTGACCAACAACTCATAATCCCAAATTGAGTTTTTTTCTTCCACAGAATTTGGATCCAATTTTTTTGTTACTTCTCTGACGAGAAAACGCAATTGCCCTCAGCATAAAATCAAAATGTGCAATAGATCGTCGATTTTGGAACAGGATGAAGATGGTGTCCACCCTCATCGTTTCGCTGACTTGATGAGAACTTTATCCCAAATCCACAGCGGAAACAATAATTCCACAGGCGGAGAAGCCTCAGCCCCTTTGAGGGCAATCATCTTCGCTCTTTACAACATCAAGATTGGTAATCTGTTAGAGTGTGATTCACTGGACAGGTAAATAACGATGAAAGGCTTTGCTAAAATTCTGACTAACATCCTCTGCTAGTAATGTCTTGAGAGATTGTAAAGTCGCCGATGGAGGCGATCTAAATGGATCATATCAGATATTCTTGGATGGGATTGAGCCGCACAGCCCTACACTCAAAACGAGGTTGCTAAGAAAATAAAAGATTTAATCGGTGAGTCAAAATATATGTCCAGAGTTAGGCTTCAACTAAGATTTATCATCAAAATTATCTAACCCCAATTCCACATATTGTAGATACCTCAGAATCAACCAAGCTGCATGAATGCAAAGAATGTCCGAAAGAAAAACCTGAAAAATCAACGGACTACAGTAAAATCGCAGACCATGTTAAAAGGGAACATTTGGTACAGAAAGTTCGATGTAATAGATGTGGTGCTGAACGTCTAAGAGTAGCAGACATGAATCAACACTTGCCGAAGTGTATGAGGCTTAGCAAAGGATCTAAGAAGTCTAAAAAGGGCCCAAAATAATTGAATTCAATCACACTCTTCCGAAAGTTGCATCTTTTCCTGATTTTCGAATTAAATCTGCAAAATCAGGCTTTGGTAAAATTCTAACTAACATCCTCTTCTGCTAGTGATGTCTTGAAAGACTGCTTGAAGAACAAAATCTGGCTTTCAATCCAAAAAACTTCAAGAGTCAAGAGTTTTAATCTCAAAACCATAATCAGAAGACTCACCATAGTCATGTACAATAATAATAATGACCCTTTTTGGTCGAAATACTTTTGAATATTTATTTTTTTGCTGGTCATTTGATCATCAATCTAATTTTCAATTTGAGCAGAAATTTTATCTCTCTTTCGATCAACTCTTCCAAGTTTTCATGTCATCTTGATCTTTTTTTATCTCTCTTTTCAATCTATTTATCTAGTCAACTAATTAATCTAGTCATTGCGATTTAAATTTCTCATTATCATCACACTTCAATTTTTCTATCTCATTTTCTTCATCACAATTTCTGAAGGTTCAAATCTTCGAAGTATTTTTACATGATTACTAAAAAATGAATTCTTCTTTCTTTCATACTGATCTTTGTTCATAGACTTGAATACCTATCGATGAGATCATGTTCAAATCATCGAAAAGTTAGAATGATCAGAGAAAATTAAACGAACCTCTCTTTTCTCCTACACCAAGTTCTTCTCACGTCTGACATCCAAACTAGAGGGCTTCAATGGGTTCAAAACGAATGACTAATTAAATGATTAAGTTAAACTACTAGTTATTTTCTGAGAAAGTTATCATCCGACTTCTATTCTCTGTTAAAATTTCTTAGGAATCGCATGAAAATCGAGGTTTCTCCAACATTCAGTCATGATGATGCTCTTTTTTTAGCTCTCTCATCAGAGCATCTTTGCTCCATCCACTTATAAGCAAATTGATCTCATTTCGAAAATCTGGCAAACCAGTTCCGAGCCAATATCATTATTCAACTTTACTGATGAAATATCTGTAGCAAGTGAAAGTGAATTGAAAAGGCGGAATCTATCAGGCGAATTATCATGTCATCCGTTTCTTGTGGATGTAGAATGGATCAAGTTATACACACACAAACTCTTGCTACTGCTACTTGATCAAGCGGTATATATATTTAGTATCGTGAACATCAGTTCGGCGATGTCTGTTTACGATGGTGATGAACAGACATTGAAACCGCCGAAAATGAGATTCTTGGAACAAGTTTCGAGTTGAAGAGATGAAGATAAATCTTCTGATGCTGTATAGCCTCAGGCATTTCCGTCTCGCAAAAATTTTCTCATTCTGGACTCATTCTAACCCGATCGAATAGCACACATACTAACTACTGGTTGACTAACTACTATTTTTGATTCTAACCAAATTGGTAGCTGATCCACACACTGTGAGTGGTAGTAAGTGGTCAAAAGAATTGTTGATTATTGTTGATTTTTTTCTCATTTGAATCTTCAATAGATTCTTTAATAAAGAGTCAATAGTGAGATTGCATCACCAGTGATAGCTCTAAATTTTGGAATCGAGAAACTTTCGATATGTGTTGTTTCTTTACGATTCGATTACTTTCAATTCAATTTTTGAACCAATAAATTTCTCTCTACTATATTACAAAACTGAATGCCCTGGAAAGTGTGTTAACAACAGTAAAAAAATACTAGAAAATCAATCAATCAATTGTGCAACTTTCACGGATACCATGAAATTTTTATCCACATTAGTGATTGTGATCGTCGTCCAATTGATCAATGGACCCCAACATAGTGAATCAATTTTAAGACCTCTCATCAAATTACGGCCCAAAATTGTGCTAGGCAAGGGTAAATATGACGATGATGCCCTGGGCTTGTATCGTGTTCTTGGTAGAACTTTTGTGGGTCTCTATCTTCTTGGTGCCATACACAAGCCATATGGTGGATTATATGGTGGATACCAGTCACCGTTTAGTGTAACCTTTTCGGTTGGCAAAAAAGTGGAAGCTGGTAAATCAGGTGGTAAACATAGACACCATCGACATCATGATGATGATGAAGATGCTGAGGAAGATGATGATCACCATCATCACCATCACCATCATCGTTATAAAGGCGAAAGTAAGAGTAAATATTCAGATGATACAGATGAAAAATCAGTGAAACACATAGTAGTTTCACATAAATTTGTCGATAAGCCCACCTCACTGGACCCTTCAATGATGACCGAAATGGTGGAAGGAAGTACTGGACCCATCGTTTCGGCGGTCACCGATCCATGGTCTGCGGCAAGTAGTGCTGAAAGTGCAAGCTATCGATCACCATCCAGTGGAATGACATCATTGCGAGATTTATCATCTCTTCCATTATCAGCCTCCTCAGCATCTTCCTCATCCTCATCCTATTCTTCCTCTTCGTCACCGGTGGCCAGTATTGTGAGAGGAAGAAAATTGTATTCATCAGGTAATAAATTTTACCGATCAAAAGAGAGTGAAGAGGTGGACAGTAGAGAGGATGATGTTGAGAGTTCTGGTGAAGGGGATGATTATGATGATTCGGAGGATCAAAAAAATTTACCAATCAATGTTCGTAGTCAATCGAAAATTTACAATCATCGAGATGAGACCATTGATGAGCCGAAAGGCTTCAAGTATGGATACTCGAGACCACAGTATACTGATTTTATGAAAAGCTCCGAATCATCTCGACGTCAAACCATACATGAACAGGAAGTGGTTGAAGATGAAAAATTGAATTTAAATTCCAACACTGATAACTCAACCGAACATCGTTCGACAGTTTTCGATCAGCCTGAGGATTCATCAATCAAAGATGAGCCAGTGACTACAATCTCAACACCATTACCAAATGTTACTACAATATCTACGTTACCGTTAAATACAACAGCTACATCTCCACTGAATGTCTCTGAATCAATTAAAGTATCAAATGCAACTATTAAAGAGTCTGTAACACCAACAGAACCTTCCCAACCAGAAGATACAACAATTGTTGGTGATACTTTCTTGGAAGAAATTCGAAAGATTGAGAATTCATTGATGGTCCAAAAAACTGAAGCTCTCGGACGACTTCGAATTGAGAAAGAACTAAATTCAGCACCCACAACATCATCGAAAGTTGCCAAAGATGATGCTAATTACGATTTGATTATATCAACTCCAATTCATGAGGAAGGAGAAAGTGTGGAGAAGGCGATTGTCCATCGAAGGCGGAAGAATCGCCGAAAAAATCGTAAAGGTAGACGAAAGAATAGGAACAGTACTAATAACAATTTGAATAGCAAATCGAGACAGCGAAGACGAAAAATCAATAACAACAAAAAGAATCGTTCTAATCGTCGAGTTCCTGGACGAAAAAATCTCAAGATAGCCGATTCTTATCCAATCATATTGCCTCCCGGCTCACGTCCATACCTAACGGCAATCAATAATGATAATAATAATATCAAAAAAATTAAAAATCGTTCCCATCAATTTATCATCAACAAATCACCAATATTACCAATCGAATCCCTCTATTATCCTTCACCACTATCTGCCATCCGTTAATTAGTTGAACATATACACAGTTTTTTTTCACGCCATAATATTAATATAATACCTACTACTTTCTACAATTCATTCATTCACATATATTTTTGTTGTAAATAAAATTATCCATCTTTTATTTTCCAGGCGAAAAGAAAAAAAAACAAAAATCATCCTTTCCCATCACAATCACTGTGTTCATCCCAACTAGCAATTTATTATTAATGATTAATTAATCACTAATCAATAATAATAATAATCGGTTAAAAAGTTTCAAAAGAATAGAGTAAAAAAAATTCCCGCCACTATTGACACATGAAAGAGAAAGAAAAAAGTCACATGTTAAATGTTTACATCAGCAAAAATGTGTTTCACTTGAGTTGAGAGAAAAATTTTTGATCCAAGTTCAACCTTTCGTGAATTGATTTCTCTTGATTTTGGTAAGTGTTAATTTTGTTTGATTGTGTGTGTGTGTACTGCTCTGTTGGGGATGAACTGTTGAAAGAGAGAGAAAATATTGTTCAATTCGTTTGCGTGTTTCGTCTCTTGCTCTAGGGGATTACTTGAATGCTCAATTACGTTCAAACGATGTCCTCTGATTTAGGCCATTTGGCCACACAATTATCGCACATTGATGATCATCTATACTTGTCCGATATTGTATCCGCATCAAATGAATATCTTTTACACGATAAACATATCAAATATATTCTCACCGTTAACATTCGTCCCATCATACATCGTCTGCCATCATCAAATTATTTGTTTATCGAAGCTGAAGATATGGAACATCAAGATTTAATATCATACTTTCCACTTTCTTATCAATTTTTGAATGGTGCAATATCGGCACGACAAAATATTCTGGTCCATTGTGTTGCCGGACAATCGCGAAGTGCAACTCTGGTGATTGCTTACATGATGAAAAAGTATAAATTAAAATATACGGAAGCCAAGGAAAGAGTCCGCCGAGCCAGACCGGTAATTGGCCCAAACAAAGGATTTCGATCACAATTGAAACTTTACGAAACGATGGGTTATGAGATTGATCGAACCAATCATGATTATCGTATGATAGCGTTGACTCATCTCGGTGAAACCTGGAAGAGGCAATTTTTGACATCATTTCATCATCGAGCTGAAGATGTTCGATCGGCAGTTAATATGTTCCTGGCCAAAGTTGATCTCAATCGAGCTCCATCTCAAGAGACTGTTTATAAGTGTCGCAAATGTCGAGTTTACCTGTTCAATTATCACAATATCTGTTTTCCCGATTATCATTCGTGTTCATGCATTTTTCTGGAGCCTCTGCCGTGGATGATTAATTTCATACAAAATACGTCCAAAGGTGACATTCATTGTCCAAAATGTTCAACCAAACTTGGTACATACGATTTCAGTGGCCTTTCATGTGATCCAAATTGTGAAAAGCATGATAAATCGATGTATCTACCAGCTTTCAAGTTTACCAAGAGTAAAGTTGATGAACACAAACCAACCAAAGTTTAACCAGTGAGATTTATTCACTGGGAATTTCAAAGTTTTTTCATGTAAATATTTACGAGTAGTCGCAAGAATGCCTTTCAACCAGTCAATCAGATGTTTGAGAACATTATATTTTCATCAGTATCGATAGATTATCGTCCAAGTATTTTGTATAGAAATACAAGCAATTTACGTGAACAATAAATGAAAGCTCAACATTTTTTGGAAAACAAGTCCTTTTTATTCAATCAACAATTCAAATATTCAATAGTACTTCCAGTAGGCAAAAGATAATCATACTGATTTCGACTTACTATTTTATGATTAATTATTAGTAATATTTTGCATGACATTCGTCATGTTAGTGAGTCCTGGCAAGTTCATATCGACATTGGTTGTCGAATGATCTTTCATTCCTTCGATTGCTCTATGGAAAGTTCCATTCAGTCTATCTCGTTGTTTCATCAGCATATCTTGCATTCGAGTCCAACTATTTTTCAGAGCCTCCCGAGTTTGATTCAGATAAATTTCGAAACTTTTTCGCAGTCCATCAAAGTTACCCTCCTTAATTGAATCCGTTGATACATTCTCACCACCCACACCATAATCTTGTGGCATATTCATTTGCATACTTGGAGCGGTTTTGAGTGTACCAAATACTTCAACATCTTTGTCATTCTCAAAATTCTTACCCCATCTACTCATAGATCCTCGTTGACCCAAGGATCCCATCATGTTGGAAAACATTCCCATCAAACTTTCCATGTGACGACCCATCATGTCCATGAATGATCCCGATTTTTCTGGCGATTGATTTCGATTTGAGCCACTGGAAAACATGTCCATCATTTTTTTGATCCAACTTGAATTGGAAGAAGATGAAGTGCCCATCGGTGGATCAGACCAATCACCATCACCTTCTCGCTCAATCTGACTATTTTTCGGCATCATTGGTGATCCTGGGGAGAACAAAGTTATCAACAATTGTAATGGCCTGATGTATCAGGAAAATTTACCTTGAATTAGACTAATCAGCATTAAAGCACAAAAAGTTACAACAATTTCTCTCATCATTTTTACTCAAGAAAAATTATCTCTAACTCTTATTTTATTGAGCGAGCAAAAAATTTAGCGATTCAACTAATACCGATAATGGTGAAAAATACACTAGCATGAAGAGAGCCCAAAACTAACAAAACTAAACATACTCAGAACTGAATGAAGAAAATGATAGATTTCGATAATGGAATGGAAAATTTTCCAGAGAGAGAAAATACCTTCTGACTTCGATTCTAAGAAAAAGTTTCCACTTGACTTGCCAAAAAGAATTGAATTAATGACTATCCATATTATGGTAAATGATTAGCTTTCCAGCCCATATTCCTATTGGACTACCACACATGATTGACTTAGAAGGAAAAAAGACGATTTTCACAATGGCATATATTATTATTTATCAATAAGGCAAAGTTTTTCTTCCCATATCTCTCTCTCTCTCTCTCTCTCTCTCTCTCTCTCTCTCTCTCTCTCTCTCTCTCTCTCTTTACTATGCATATTTTCATGGCCAAAATCTTCTTGAGAGTTGATAAAATGTTCAAAACCTCAAGGTTGTTAAGCCAAATTGTTTTTTTGATTCACTCGATAATCACACACTCATAATCACTGTTTTGATTGACAATCAATCAATCAATCATGATGAAATCTGGTGTAATGCAAAAAACTTACGACTTGTCATCACATACACTTACACTCAGATGTATATCTGTGTGTCTGTGCACTTGAAAATCGAATCCATCAACTCATGAATCACACTTATTTTCATCTTTATTAGCCTATACACTGTGTACTACGATACTCATCAAAGGTGTAGAAAGGATACTTTTCGATCGAAAATGCTACAACTTAACTAACTAGCCACTAATGTATGCTACAAGATACATTGACCATTAGCAAAGGAGAATATGAATTTTTAATGGGATCAATATGAATAAGAATGGAAAATTACCTGTACACTTCCCATAGTATTCTAGAGAGAATAAGCATATATTGATGATAGGTATGACTTTGCTGTTTTTTTCCCGCAAGTAATGAAGATGATGAAATAGTAACCGGTAAGTTTCACACGCTATTACGAGAAGCACGTAACAGTTACTCATCGGCAAGATTGCTGCTGCGTTTGGTAATCAAAACATGAGGATGTCAAAAACATCCGATTAAATAAGAGAGAGAGAGAGAGAGAGATGATAGAATGTAATTGTCACAATTGACGATAGTATTTATTAATTAACAATCAGAAAGATTTTAAAAGATTTAAAAAAAGAATTTAAAAAGGTAGCCATAACTGCTATCATATTACAATCAACTGGTCGATAAGATAAGTTTGGTGGATAAATGTTTTATGTGTACGAGAACAATCAACTTAGCTTGCTTCACCAATAAAATTCCAATGAAAAATGAAATAGCTTAACAAGAAGAAGAATAATTGCTTCTCTCGATGACTATCTCGACAAAATGATGATGACAAAGTGGGTAACAAAGAAGATGATGTTGGTGATGATGGTGGTGAGCAAGATGAGGAGTAAGATGATGAGCAAGATGAACACGATTGTGGAGAGGAAATTTTATCGATAATCTGATAACGTCGATGAAAATAATCGTCTTCAGATCGAAAAAAATCGTCAACCAAGTCCATATCTTTTTTCTTCTGTTGTTCCAATGTAACAGACAAATCACGAAACAGTGCACGAGCAATACGAGGCTTTTCCTTTATCATTATGGCACTCGAACAAATACAATTTATCTCAAAAACACAGAGAAAATTACTATCAAACGAACTCAAAGAGTATCAATCCAAGTATGAGGTTTACACACATGAAACGCTTCCACCGAAAGACTGATGCAAACTGAACGAGTGAGCTTATGTTGTGATGATCAAGTGACTACACTGCGCCAGTACATACTAGCGGGAGAGAAAGAGAGAGAAGATGTTGAATATTTTGGGGCTGAAGATGATGAAATCTCACTCACAGAGAGAGAGAGAGAGAGAGAGGTGCCTGTGTGAGACCATTTCCGACCTTATGGCCTCCCTTCATCTCACTCCCAAAAAGCCAAAGGTCCTGAGAAGAGGAAGAGAGAGAGAGAGAAAGAGTGAGTGTATATGTATGTGTCTCGTGCACACATTCACACCATAGTCAGTGAGGCAAATTTTTTGGCGCCAAAAAAAGGTACGATTTTTGACCGAAAGAATCTGAAGTAAGGTCTGTGGAGCGAGAAAAAGAGAAAGAGCGGAACGTGTGTCTGTGTCTGTGTCACAACGTTGATCTCCCGTCTCTTTATCATTCTCTCTCTCTCTCTCTCTCTCTCTCTCTCTCTCTCTCTCTCTCTCTCTCTCTCTCTCTCTCTCTCTCTCTCTCTCTCTTTGGCCTCACCCCAAGCCGGGTATATGTGTGTGAGAGCGACTTGGCCGTAGAGTAACAAAAGTTTTTCCGTACATTCGGCCGTCCGGTGAGTTTGGCCTGATAAGTAAGAAGGTAAGTTAGAAGTGTGTACAAAAGTGCACAGACCGAGAGAGAGACGGGAAAGTCTTAGTCATTTTTTGGCGCCAAAAATTTTGCCCTCTCACTCTTCTTGGCCCGTGTGTGTATGTTTCATAAGGGTGCAGGCCACTTTTCTCTCTCCTTCTCTCTCTTCTTTTGCTCTCTTTCTTATTCTTGTCCGAGCAGAAGGTCGGAAATGAATGTACTCTCTTTGCTCTCTCTCTTTCTCCTTTTCTCACTCACTCTATTACCGAGAGAACAGTCGAACTTCTGGGCCGAAAAACTTAAACTTAGGGCCACTCTCAGGCCAGTCCAGGTGAAAATTCGGGCAAGGTACTCATTGAGAGAAGGAGAGAGTTCTTCGTACTACAACCTTTCTCTCTCTTAGAAACTGAGAACAGCATCTTGAGGTCCGCCCTGAGGTTATCTTGTAAGATGTTCGGCTGCTGCTGGCCGAATATCGACTTCTGACCGGCCGCGTGCTGCTGTTAGTACTGATGTTACTGCTGTTGGCCCGGGCCATTCTTACTGTCCGAAAAAGCTGCCCCATTGGCTTTCCATACAAAGTCTCTCTCAAACAATTTGGAATGAGTTCATCTAAGGAACGAGCCACATGTCCATTATAATCATCATTCAGCAAAAGGGGAGGCCTCAGGTCAATGGCTCAGTGAAAGGTTTGCTGTTTCTTTGGAAATTCATCTCACTTTTGCCATTCCGAGCTTCTCGTAATCATGTTATTGGCTGGCTTCGAAATGAATATGATCACATTACTGAAATATAATTCCAGATGAAGCTCGAATATTCTATCCTGTGGATGTAAGAGAGATCGAATGCTCATTAAGGATGAGTAATGAATTGAAAATTCAAACTTTGAATTCACTCTTCCCTGATAATCGTTTTGCAACACTGATGGCAAAGGCATTCGATTTCTCTCTAATTCTTTCCCACATCCTCAAGCATCAGCAAGAGAGAGAGAGAGATGCTGAATTGGCGTGTATCAGAGTCTAAATTCCAAAGATCATGAGATGCCTTTCCTATGAACTATGGTCTCCTACTGCAGTAAGAGAAACAATATCTCCTTGAAACTCAAAGAGACTGCATGGCTGATGCGAAAAAATATCAGATTTTCGAGAGAGGGAGAGAGAGAGAGAGAGAATGCAGCCGACGATAATCTGATATTGCCCGGATCCTGCATCCAGGGTGGCAAAAATGAGGCTACCACAATCATTTGATTTTTAGAAAAAGATAACCCGTTATTGGTTATTGGATGGGGGAAGATGGTGATTGTTTGTACATATGTCCACAGAATGTACACGATGAACGTTGACCTGATGTATCGCACGCTGGGAACACAATATCATGGTGAGAGAGAGATGTGCTGATGAACTATTCAACAGCGTGCTGATTAGCTGATCAAAATCCATGAGGCCAAACCATTATTTCTAAGGGGTGGAGAGTTTCAATACATCTTTCAACCCTTCTCTCTCTCTCTCTCTCTCTCTCTCTCTCTCTGTCTCTCTCTCTCTCTCTGTCTCTCTCTCTCTCTCTGTCTCTCTCTCTCTCTCTCTGTCTCTCTTTCTTTCTCTGTTCCTTATCAGCCTCCTCCTTCATCACAAACAGAGAAGAATGCTCTACTTTGTGATGGATTGAAAGAGTGATGAGAGGCAAACAAGCCAAGCCCTAGAGTACACTCAGTGAAAAAGCGATTAAAATGATGATAAAAGAGTGGTCACTTGATTGTGGTTGCCATGAATAGAGATGGGCTGTGATAATGATCACAAAATGGACACCGATCAAAAGTGAGATCGCATTGAGGCATCGAAAGGCTTGCCTCGAACCATTCAATAGTGGGTGGTGAAGTGAATAGAGGTAATAGTTTTATCTTTTCCAACTAGGCCAATTCATCCAGTAGAGTAGTCATTGGTCCATGTACTGTCCATCTGAATTATTAACTAGTTTTTGGTTCTCCAAAGTTTGGCTCTAGTTTGCACGCGTCGATTGGTGAACTGTGGCCCTCATGCACTCTATCGGATTGCCGATATACATATACATCGTGTATATGCTGGTTTTGAGGTAAGCAGATGATTTCAAAGTCGATCCCATCAAGCATACGATCTCAAATGAGCAAGAGAGAGAGAGAAAGGCCCAGTCCACTTGTGAGCACGCTAATCGGCTGGCCATCGGCTGCGGGCCGAAACAGCCGGGCTCGAGGTACAAGAGACCAATGAAGCTTGCATGGTGAACGATCGAATCGTATCTGGATTGGATGGCCAAAAAAAATTATGTTCCCATGGCCAACACACGGCAATCGATGATGGTCTGAAGAGATGAGTGCGAGAGACTGACAGAGACTTCTGAACCATACAAGATCACCAAAACCGAGGATTCACACACAGAGATATTGATGATAATGATGAACAACCGCACGAAGAGGTGAGATGGTCTAGATGATGAGTGGTTAGAAGGATGTTTCCACTTCGCTTGTCGCTTGGTTGATCACTCTGATCGTTGAGAGAGAGAAGAGAAAGAGAAAGATAGATTGATGATCGGTGATCGGTGATCAGTGATCACCAGTCCGAATGATGATGTTCATAACGGATGTGTGCTCCATATTTTTTTTCGGACAAAAATTTTCGATCAAAAACAATGGCCATTGTGCGTTAGAATTTTAATCGATTATGATATTGCACTGCGATTTTCTGTGTCAAAATTTATGCTATATTGTGAGCTTCGGATCTTAGGGAAATCATGAATCTGTATGTTTCAAAAAATGTATGTTCAATTTTTGCTCATTTTGAAGACCAGTGAAAAAGAAAATAGGTTTTTCGGCCTCGAACTAGTATCAAAATTAGATATTAGCTAAATTTGTTTCCCATGAACTTATGGCAATATTAATCCTATTTTTATTTACTGACGATTTGGCAAATAAGTTGAGCGGCTAGATTTGACAAACACGGTGATGATAAACAATTTTCGCAAATAAGTTCAAACTTTCCAAGTTGAACTCATTTCTCACCGCTTTATACAGAATGTAACGGTACTGGATAAAGTTTCTCATCAGATAGAGATGCTATATTTCAACTTACAGTGCTAATCTTTTTCTCTCCTAGGTTTGGGCTTCCAGATGTAAATGTGTGTGAATATGACCTGATCATGCATTTTGCTAATATCGTGTGAGGTTCAACTTGTATCAGGATCTTTCCCGCCATGCAAAGCAAAGCATAGCATTCTGAGTTCTTTATGACACGATGAAGTATTCGAAGACATTTTTTCTACCGATTTTGAAAATATTCTTGTTGATGCTAATTTTTCAGCACCTTTGTGACAAATTTCTCGAAACCATTCAAAAACACGAACCTTGATGGCTTAATGGCTGACCATCGTCGCTTTAGTGTGAAATTGTCACTCTTGAGAATTTTTTGTAGAAAAAGTGAAGGTTTTTGTTTCATCGATCTAATCGGAGTCAAAGATAACCATTAAGATATTAAAATACTAGTAGGGTATGGATAGACGAAATGAGGAGGCTGACCACCCTATGAATGTTTAGGTCTAGCATCAACTGGTGAGATGGAAGTTAAAAATCCTCTCTTTCATGATGATATTACTCCAGATGCATCACCATGTGTTGTGAAGGAACGAGAGAGGAATGAGAAAGAGGAAAATAAGGACAGAGATTTTCTCGGTGTGAAGAAGGATAAAATTGCGGAAAAATCAATGACTATCAAATCAAATCAAATATATTGCTGAATATGGGAGCAGTATTTTTGATTTGAAAACATCTCAAGGATCACAAAAAAATTACCAAAACAAAATATTTTCCCCTCAAAAGTATTACATCATCAATAACCATTGATTCTACATGTTCATCTGAAAACTATCGATCTGACCGGTTATAATTGCTTCTAACTATTAGAAAGAGAGAAACATTCGAAGATCAACGTGATAGCTTGACTTTTACACCAAAATTGCCCAAAGTCTAATCAAAATCCGTTGCAGCTATCAGTAGAATCATTTATTTCTCACTTTTACCAAACTTTTCCGTGGGTTATCATGCAATTAATTCTAAGAAAAGTTGAAATTCTGCATCTGGTTTAAAGTTATAAATGTCACCAAAAAATTTCTTTCTCATTTTTTAACATGGGCTTTGACACTCAATTCTGCTTGATATTGTTTAATAGCTGGATAAGCCTCATTTTCCAAAAAAGATTCAACTTGCTCCGAAGCTCGTCCAGTGAATGTCTCAGGACGGAGAATCTCATGCATTTGTGCCTTGATGGGGTCGAAATACTTCGATGACATGATGCGATCAATAAGATCATTTTCTTTTCCCTTCTTTTTTACTTGATTGCCTGCTTCGTGAGATAACTGTCTTATCATTTCATGACACTCCTGTCTATTGGCACCCATTTTAACCATTGCTAAAATTATGTTCTCGGTAGCCATGAATGGAAGTTCCTTCAGAAAATCAGATGAAAAAAACTCAGATTAAGTGATAAATTAAAATTAAAAATAAGATAAATTTTTCAATCAACAAACCTTGTTCAAATTTTTGCGAACCACGGCGAGGTTAACAACCAACCCTTCACCAATATTCTGCAACGTTTTTAAAATTTCATCGGCTAAAATGAATGCATTCGGCACGTCGACTCTTCTGATGGCACTATCGTCAAGCGTTCGTTCCAGCCACTGTGTAGCATGGGTGTTGAGAGCACCACTAACAAGGTTCATCAGGCAACGAGCCAGAGAACAACAGCGTTCTGATCGCATCGGGTTGCGTTTGTATGGCATTGCACTGGAACCAACTTGATCAGCTTCGAATGGCTCTTCGATTTCTTTTTCATGAGCAAGTAATCGAATGTCAGAACAAATTTTGTGAACGGAAGCTCCTAGTGAAGCGAGAACAAAGAAAACTTCACTATCTACTTTACGGGAATAGGTTTGTCCACAAATGGGATAAGTATGACTGAATCCAGCTTTTTCAGCTACCATCTTGTCAAGTAGGACAACTTTTTCATGATTATTTTCAAAAAGTTGTAGGAAAGAAGCCTGAGTTCCAGTGGTACCTTTACAACCTCGGAATTTTAGATCATCATGAAGCTTCTCCAAGTTGCTGAGATCCATTAGAAGGTCACTTATCCAGAGACAAGCTCGTTTTCCAATTGTAGTTGGTTGAGCTGGTTGATAATGGGTGTAAGCTAGAGCTGGTTCTCGATGATGCTTTCTAGCAAAACCCGAAAAACGATCGATGCATCTAGCCAATTTGGGTAGAAGAATTTTGATACCATCTTTTATCTGGATAAGGTCAGTATTATCACCAACATAGCAACTTGTGGCTCCAAGATGAATTATGGTGGCGGCGGTTGGACATCGTCGAGCGAATTCATGGATATGTGCCATCACATCATGTCTTGTTCGAGTTTCATCCTCTTCAACAAACTTGAAATCAATGTTCTCTACATTCACTTCCATTTCACGAATTTGTTCATCAGTGATGGGAATTCCTAATTCTTTCTGTGATTTAGCCAATATTACCCATAATTTCCTCCAAGTGGTAAACTTTTTCATCTCTGAAAAATTGTACCACATCTCAGAGCTCCCATAGCGAGTGGAAAGTGGTGATTGGAATCGCATTCTATTTTGGTCCATCTTTGAAGTTAATTCTGGATGAAAAAAGCAACAAGTTGAAAAACCAATTAATTCTACACAAAAGCAGAAATATTTGAATAATAAATTGGGAAAAAAGAAGAACACTAGTTGGCAAGAAGAACTAAATTTCACTTTCTCAATGACAACCTTCACTATGTTAATACGAGTATGGCAATTGAAAGTGGTAAAACACTAAATGATGAGAGATTAGATGTTTATCAAAGAGGCACACTCGATGATATTATCAGCTGATAAACAGATTTTATCAATTGAGAACTTACCACCACAGACTGAGCCTACAATCGGATCCATATCAGAGAAGTTGGAAACGTTCCAAAGTCCTTGTGAATAGTCAACCTTTGAGCTTGAGATAGTTCTGTGGCAAATCTTAATCCTCGAAGAGAACAATTTGTTAGGTTCTAATGTTTTATCGATGATCTTGTGTGTTTGAAGGTGTTATCAGAGATTCTAGGCTTAATCATCTAATCGATCAGCAAAATACGAAGTCTGCTCAATATGTTCTCCGGTAATTTCTTAGCCGAGGAAAAATGAACATTTTTTCATCTCGCCTATGGAGTTGAGACTGGCGGTATTTTCAAAGACTATCGAAAGGATTTGATTTAATTCCAATGAATCATTGAATCGTTAATCTAACGGAGAAATGAAAAAAAGAAAATGAATGAGATTAGTTCATCCTTGAAGGGAGCGAACAAAGAAAACATGAGCATATTTCATACTCACTTGGTGTGAAAAATTTTTCCACTCACACATCTGTGAAATTTCTCTTCTCAACAATTAACACAGTCACTAAAGGAGAAATAATCATCATCCTAGCAATCAACATTTCAACCATCACACACACAGTTACACAATCTCACATCATGAGTTTTTCAATCATCATAAAGTTTGAATGATTCATAGTAAAAAGACATCCGATCAGACATGTCCAACTTATCGGAATAAATTAATTTTGAAAATGTTCAACCACACGGAAACACATTCCAATTGATCAATCAATTGAGGACCCAGAATTCCATGGGAACTCCTTGGTGGAAAGTTAATTTCACAAAGATTTCATCATCATGGGATGCTGATGGGATGCTGATGAACGGTGTTGAGTACACATTTGAAAAAAAAGGTTTGTTTGTAAACATCGAGTAACCAAGAAGAGAGAGAGCAAAGAGAAAGGCAAAGTGAAAGGGAGCAGTTTGAGTGAGTCTTGCTCACTCATCAAAAACTCGAGATTCTTGAGTCGAGAATATCAAAATATCAACATTAAGTGAAATTTTTTCTCTCTCTCTCTTTGCCTTTCAGTTTTCTTCTTTCTTGGTCCATTTTTGACATATTTTTGTTCATAATTTCAGTATTGATCAATCTATTTACACAATATTCGAGTATTCGAATAAAATATCAGTAGACTGATCATCGAGGAAAGGGAGAAGAGACTTTCATCTTTCTGATCAGCATCATCATCATCTTCGAAATCAGTTTCACTTCATCTCGATTGTTTTTATTCGATGGTGTTTGAATTAGAACAGTTCGAATTGATAAGCCAGTGATTTTGTTCTCCAAACGGAATATTTTGCTGCATCCTCCATTCGCTAGCAAGTGAATTGATGAAAGAATTCAGTTAGCAACACTCTTCTTCTTCCATCATCTGTTCACCAGAATTGATCATCATCATCCTTGGATTTGGCCTACATTCTGTTGGCTGTGATCTTCTTTCTCTCTCTCTCTCTTTTCCTTTCCAGCTATTCACTTTGCTCTCTTCTCCTCTCTTCTCATCTCTCTATGCTAATTCTGCTTCATTCGTGATCTTAACCTCATACTAGAGAGACATGGATTTTGTATCCATAAAATAATCGTCAACTAAATTAATGAGTGAGCAAAATCCAAGGCTTCATCAATGTGATGCTATTTATGTTTGTTCCTGATTTTTCCTCAACATAACTTGAATCTCAATTAAATGGAAACAATGTTATTCACAGAACTCAATGACATTATGTAAAAATTTGATCATTTCTCTACCATCAATCAATAATTATTTGGTCTCCAAAAGTGTGTGTGTGTGTGTGTGAGTGCAATTTGTCAGACTTCTTTTTTCCTGGTTTTCTTTCCTCTCATCAAGTCACCAAGCATTTGTGATTTTCAGCATCATCGAATCGAGCTAAAAGTTCGATCGATATCCAATTAACCAACTTGGAACATGTCTTTTGTGGATGCTCTTTTTCAACGATATTCGGATCCTCTTCGAGATGGACGAGAAGATGGTTCATATCAGATATTTATTGTCGGTTCTCTGAGTCCAGGTAAATCAGGTACGTGAAAGAAAAATAACGGTAAATAAATAATGATCCGTGCTGCTCACTTGTTCTTGGTGAATTATAATTACACCTCTCTTCTCCTCTTCCGAATACAACTCATCAAGCGATCTTGCCACATAATCACAGCAATTATTCTCAAATTTCGTAGTTGATATTCCACTTTCAAAACTATCAATCATCTTGCATAATCAATCTGATTATTTACTCATAAACAGTACAGGTTGCAATTCGATCCCTTGCACAATGATTTGAATTTTATCGCTAGACTAAATAACACCAGCAATTGGTATTTCATATCAAAATTTTTTGATTCATTCATTCGATCATCCACTAAGCTATCAACCTTATTGCCACTGGCACTTTTTCCCAAATGAGATATTTTATTCTCTAATAGCCGGAATCTTATCCGCCAGCATCGTTTCTTGTCCATACAATCATGATTTGACCTCCTCTCTCTCTAATTCTACTAGCTTTGAATGAGCTTCATGAGTAGGTTCTGATCGAAAATCGTTATGATAGATCCACTCAATATTTTTATTATCGACAAACTTTGCTTGTCCATAGTTACTTAAGATCGTAAATATTTTGTCCCATTAGGAAACTTATCAGCCAGTTTTTTGAAATTTTTTTCGAATCAACTTTCGATCAACAAATTTTTCAAGTGAACGCGAACAAAATTCACTCTTTTTGAAGAGTTGTTATCTGAAACCTTTCAACAGATAATCGTTTTCTTCTTATTACAACAAATTCCTTTCCTTGCTCTCTCTCTCTCTCTCTTTCTTTTTCTTTTTCTCTATCGATTGGAAATTCTTGTTACGGCTAATCAGAATCTATCAATGAATCGAAATATTGTATTCAATTACATCACCACTATACTCATATCACTTGACTATATTGAATAATTCTCTTTCGTTGATTATTCGGTTGATTACTGTTCAACACTTCAAGTGTCCTCCGAGCTTGTCTTCCTCACTTTTCGATTACTTTGTTAGCACTTACGGTAAATGTGTTGATAATGATTACATTTTGATATATCAAGGCTCTACATGAACCAAA
Organism: Brevipalpus yothersi; assembly: GCA_003956705.1. Taxonomy (NCBI): domain Eukaryota; kingdom Metazoa; phylum Arthropoda; class Arachnida; order Trombidiformes; family Tenuipalpidae; genus Brevipalpus; species Brevipalpus yothersi. The sequence goes on from QZCP01000401.1 coordinate 133,358, forward strand.
CTCATGTTAACTTTCGGAAAATGTCTTATGATACTGGATGATGTCTAAATTTTTTCCATATTCTTTGAATTATTTTCACGAATCGAGAAGGCAACATTCAGCTTCAAAATGCTCATTATATTTTACCACCTCATGATTCTCAGTATTTTTTCCTCTCAAACCTTTCTCATTGTTGCTGCTAGATACCATAACAAACCATGCAATTTTTCTTCCTCTCTTTCTTTCTATATCTTCTGAATTCCAGATATCCTAGATAAATTTTTTTTTCGGAGGAAAAAGAAAATGATAAACATCCTTGAATACATGTCAGTGTCAGTCTCACAAGGCTTTGAAACATTTCGCATTCCAACTCAAGTGAGAAAAATGTTATGTTGTGTATACATACACATACACACACAGCCACTTTTCAACATACATCAATCGAGCGCACATTCCTTTTCGTTCATAAGGACAACCGTTGCGGTTGTTCGTCTAATCATGTAAAATTATCTATGATTACATCAAGTTGCATCCAAACCTACTTTTTTCTCTCCTCTCAATCAAACTTCTTTCACGTTATTGAGTAGTTTTTTTCCTCTCCACTTTACTGTGCAAGCTTTTCCAAATCAACTCTTTCACTCTTTCATCAGCATCCGAAAGATCGAAAAATCGAAAATTCATCGATACTTTCTCGATTGACGGAATGTAATGCTCACAAATTCAGGTTATCGTCCATACTGAAATCATTATCTCTCCTGAAATCAGTAATCCTGACTTTCACCTTCTCCATTAGAACTACTACTGCCATTCTGCTACAGTAGCTCACTGTTTAACTGAATTTTCAATTTCTTTCCAAGCTAATCTTAATTTACAAATTTTTTGGTTGGACAAGAAGTTTAGCATTCTATTCACCATCTGAATAGAATACATTTATTACTGAGGCAAAATTAATTTTCTTCTCCCAGCAATCAGAAGGAAAATATCTTATCGAAAAAGCGGTAATGATCTACATATGTGTGTTACTAGGTATTGAGAAATCGAAAAAAAATCAGCATAATCTATTTTTTTCTCATTTGACCCTGAAGCATTTGTGAGCTAATATTTGGCAGACATACCACATCTCGAAGTACATTCTCATTTTGAGAGAGAGAGAGAGAAAAAAACACTTTCAATAGTCTCGACTTTTTTTCCACTAACAACTGTCAATCAAATTATGTCCATTCCAATCGATCGATATCGAACCTGTATTTTGTTTCAATATTTCATAATCTTTCTTTCTCTCTCTCACACACTTAAAGCAACTTTTTCTGAAGGTTCCATTTTCCCGCCATCATCTTCTATCGATTGCCAGACTCGACAGACTATTCAAATTAACTTTCCAATCTACTTTCCTTCCCCCTTCAACCTTACAAGAACATTGAAAGTCACAATATAACCGATGAATATCTAATGTTGTTGTTATCCTTCCACTTTTCCCTATCACAGGTAATCATCTGATCTTACCTCCATCATTATCATTGAACGGATGTGGCATAAAGTATGCTGGTTCCGAGCGGAAGATTCGAGAGCTTTGTGCCAACATTGAACAATTGGATTTAGCATCGAATGATTTTCCCAATCTTTTGGAAATATTCAAAATTATCAAAGGAATGCCTAATCTAAGATTTCTAAATTTGAGTGAAAACAATCTAAGTCATGATCATGGGATCACTTCGGAAAGAGAAGGAGGTCAAAATTCGAAGCAAGAAGAATCGTCATCATCGTCACCATCATCATCAGCACCACAACCCATCGAGCTGAACAACATGAGAAGTTTAGTTCTAAACAATACTCGTGTGCCTTTCTCTGTTGTCCATCTTTTACTAGACTCAATGACAAATCTGACCGATCTTCATCTCAGTTTGAATAATTATACAACATTGGATGTTGGTCCAAAATGTTATAACAATATACGCCGTTTATACATCAGTGGCAATCCAAATTTGAAAAGTTGGCTTGAAATATCCAATTTATTGCAAATTTTTCCATCACTCGAAAGTTTGACCATGGCTGATTGTAATGTTGACACACTACCCGATGATTTATGTGCAATATTACCGAGTCTTAAGACATTAAATATCAGCAACTGGCCAATTAAGGAGTGGAAATTTTTGGAAAAGTTAAATAACTTGTCCAATTTAACTGAGCTTCGATGTCAGGGTATACAAGTATTGCAGACAATCAACAATCCTGACAGTAAACGGCAGCATTTGATCGCTCGACTACCCAATATTCGTCGCTTAAATGGTAGTGAGATCACTGATGATGAGCGCCTTTTTGCGGAAAAAGCCTTCGTTCGATGGTTCCTGTCGAATAATGATGTCAATAAACCAGAAAGGTACATTCAACCCTACTTTCTTGAATTATTTTATCAGATTCGCTTCACTTCCTATCATCATATTGCTTGCAAAAATCCATTGTATTGATGGAGATGGTTGAAAATATCCTGCTGAGCCAATTTTTCTCGAAAAAGAGAGAGAGAGAGAGAGAGAAAGAGAGATGGGAACTCAATAATTTGAATCTTCTTATAGAATGCTCATTTAGTTTATTTTCATTATTTCGACCTCTACCCTGGAGTGAAATTTTAATAGATTTCTTTTTAAATTTTTCCCATTTCAGATTTTACCACTTGTTCAATATTCATGGCAAAGTTGATCCTCTAGCGGAAGTTGATCTTTCGCCACCCAAGTATGCCCAAACAAGAATTATTTGTACATATTTTGTGAAAAATAAATTGTCTGATGGTGAAGAGGATGACGATGAAGATGATTCTATCAAAAAGCAAGTCAAAGATGTTAAAGTTGATCTGAATAAGACTGTGAAAGATTTCAAATCTGAAATCAGGTAAGATCACCACAAGGACTTTGAAAGCAATTCCATATTGAATATCTGCTCAAATTTTTCCATCAACCTTGCCCAGATCAAATTACTTGGGGCAAAAAATATTTCCTAACCGTTCAATTAATTGATTTTTTGTAACAAAATTTCTCCTCTTTAGCGCCATTTTCAATCTGCCAGTCAATCGGATGCGCGTTTTTTATATCGATCATGAGATGGCCGAAGTAATGGGACCTGAGGAACTCAAATTTAATCAGAAAAAATTGTACACCTATAATGTGCAAGATGGTGATGAATTTATTGTCGACCAAAAGCCAAAATAATGTTATGCCTATTGAAGAGAATCATCATCACTCAGGAAAAATATGCGGAAGCCTCTCTCTTTCTCTCTCTTTCATCCTTCAACTTCAGTGAAAATTTGTATATTTAACCAAATACAGTCCATTGGTTTGTGTGTGTATGTGATTCACATACAAATCGAAAAATTACTTCATATTACTTGCCAACACTTTCATAAACATTGTGAAAACCTAATTATCTCTACATATCATCGTTCATATCCTTGACCTTGACCTTGACCCATCTATCGATATGGTCACAAGAGGCAAAATCTGTGAAAATTTATTCTCGATTTATTTGCAATCATCTCCATTTCCTTGAAGGAATTTCAAATGGTTAAAATTTTGTTCTCTCACGAGAAACTCCTATCTAAGTTGCACCATCATCAGTATCTAAATATAATGCTAAAATTAATGAGAAAATTTCTCCTCAAGATTATTCATATTTAGCTATCAAACTCTACTAGTAATTTACATCTCGTGATAATGTCTCAAGTAAAGGAAAAAGAATCTCTCTCCTCTGTGCAATCAGAATGAACAAATTCATTATGTATTATAACAAAAAATGTATTGAAAATTTATCATCAATATATTGCTTATACACGTGTAATCAAATCCGAAAATAATTTCCGAGGATAAAAATATCATCATATTGCACCATATCCACTTATTTCACATGGATTACTCATTCACTTCGTCACAAGCTTTTACTCTTGGATCACTTGCTGGTTCCAATTCCTGACTTGAGTTGAATTTTTGGTAATATCTCAAGATCATCACTTCCACTTGAACTTTCACTTCCATCACTCTTATTATTATTATGCTCATCATCTTCCTCAATATCAGCTCGTGGTAATCCTGAAGTTCCAAGTAGAGGACAGCTTTTAACATGATTTTCGTTAGTTTTCTCCAATTTTTCGCTGCCAAGTTCTCGATTGCAAAAGTAATTAAAATTGGAAACTATCACAGGCACGGGAAGGGCTAATGTCAGCACTCCGGCAATTGCACACAACGATCCGATGATTTTGCCCCACAAACCTAACGGTACTTTATCACCATACCCAACGGTGGTCATTGTTACAACCTGTCAAATAATGCAAAAGTGATTGAAATTTTCATTTTCTTCGTACCCAAAATGATTGTAACTGTTAAATTTTCTTCTTTCTGGAAAAGGATAAGATTCTTGTTTATCATGAATACTATTACTACTTCTACTCACAGCCCACCAAAAAGCATCTGGAATTGATTTGAAGTATGAACGCTCTGAACCGGCCTCTGCATAAAATACGGCAGACGAGAATAGAATCACACCCATGAGTTGGAAAAACATCAGCAAACAGAGTTCTCTGAATGATGCTTTTAAAGTCATGCCAAGAATTTGTAGTCCCTTGGAATGACGGGAAAGCTTAAAAATTCTGAACACACGAACCAATCGGACTACTCGAAGCATGACAAACGATAAAGCATGAGTTCTGTGGTGGAAGAAGAAATATTGTTATTATGTGATGAACTTTTTCGAATGTACGGCTTTTTTGGAGAGGCAAGTAAACAGTCATATTATCGATATATATATCATCATTTACTCACTGTTTGTCAGCAACAAATTTGTGATATTCTGTTTCTCTTTGAGCGAGCATGGTTCCAAGAGTTATGAAGTACGGACAGATTGCAATTAAATCTACTAGATTCATGATGTCCTAGCAGTATGCAAGACGCAGAGATGAGAAACAGTCTATTATTAGGAGAGAAAAGCTGTTTGATTTGAATGCTGATCGCTTACCTTTGCGAAGGCTAATTTGGATGGACATGATAAAAAACGACAAAATAATTCAACACAAAACCAAATGATGCATACACTTTCGATGAGAAAAAATGGCTGATCTTCGGAAGGCATTTCATCTTCAATTATTTTGGTCATATTATTGTGGGTGAAAACTTTGTAGTGACGATATTGGGGAAGAGTTTCGATACAAAATATGACCATTGACAAGAGGATCACCGAAATTGAAATGATGGCCACTATTCGGGCAGCCTGGGAACTTTCCGGATACTCGAACAGGAGCCACACTTTTCGCTGGAAATTATTTGGAGGTGTAATTTCGGCCACTTGACTGGATCCGAGGCCTTCATCACGTCGAAATTCTTCGAAAGCATTTTCACCAAGTTCAAAGAATCGAACTTCGTCAACAAAATCTTCCAACGCAATACACGCTGGACGGCGAAGTTTCCCGCCACTTTGATAAAAGTATAAAATAAATTCGAAACAATATCGATTTCGATCGAAAAAATATTCATCTCTCAGATAATCATAGTATCTATGGAATAGGGAGAAAAGGAGAGATAAAAAGAAACTGTACATCAATAAATTACCTAGGATACTCGTTTTGTTGACACTTTTGAGGCAAAGGTAACGGTTTTTTCACCTTATACGACGCTGTGGATCACCCAAAAGGGTGTCAGGAAAGGTTTGGATTGTACGAAGCTGAGTTTCAAATCGAAGTCCGCTAATATTAATGGTAATACGTTCACACAAACTGTGATCATGATCAAGTTGAACCAATGATTCGGATATTCGTCGACGTCTTTTGATACTTCGCTCGACCACCAGCTTTCGGGTACGAGTTTGATTGTATTCATCATTATTATCACCTGACAATGATCTTGAGATGATAACACTTACAGCAGAAAAAATTAGGGCAAAATAGAGGACAAAAATGGCTGGATACAGTGGATATAGTGGTTGTGTGATGAGTGATGTAGACATTATCGTCGGCTGGAGCGTTATGGTCCGATGATGTTGCTGAATCAGTGTTAAAGTTCTTGTAGATTGTTTCACTGATTTGGCAACTATTTTTCATGGCTTTCGTATCACACATGGCAAGCTTTTTGTGCCACTTTGTGGTCCTGGAAGATCAATTGTATTCATATAATTTCACTCCACGATAATGAACATGATGGATTGAAAATATTGACTCCGATTTGAGCTTACACACATAAAACAAAGATAGAAGAAGAGAGAGGTTCTTAAAATGTGAGGAAAGATTAAATCTCAAGTGATTCGTGAAATTTAACTTTTCGAGGCATCACAGCTAGGGATACATGGTCCTAGTTTCATGGAACTGAAAAGATAGTTCATGCATCTCTCTCGCTTCCTTCTTTGCCTTTCTCTCTCTCTCTCTCTCTCTCTCTCTCTCTCTCTCTCTCTCTCTCTTATGTGCTTCTTTTCTCCTTCTATCTCATTTCTATCTCGGTGAAAGGCAAGTCTCATAGCATGAAAATTTGAAACACTCGACTTTTAATTACTATAAATAAGACTCACAGCTTCCATGTATATGTGAGTGTGTTTCACTTTCACTTAATTCAAATTTAGCTTCAACCACCATCATCTCTCTCTCTCTTTCTCTTTCTTTCTTTCCTTCTCGTACTCCGTTGATGGCAATGAACCAACACAGTTGAAGAGAGAAAAATCAGATATTCTTTTCCGATGAATTTTACAGATGGATATTGAACAGCTCACTGTTAACTTCCGTTCAAATCACCACAGATTGGTTTTGTTAATATTTACAATCACTTGAGGTTTTAAGTTCAATATTTTGTAATCTGATATCCTTTGCACGATTGAGAACATACTTTTTTAGCCATAAGAGCTCTCTTCAAAGTGTAAAGTTTGTTTAAAGTTATCATGCAAACATTCTCAAGAAAAATTGTGTGTTTATTTATATATTTTCATGGAAAATGACGAAATATTCTTGTTATGAGATAAATTCCTCTTCCAAAATGATGAGAATAAGTAGACAATTTCTGAATCATGCAATCATAGTACAATGGTATCAAGCTATGACATAATCAAATTAAGTGATTCAACACATAACTAGTATTGATCAAATTCTCTCTATTTCTCAATTATTGGGGCCCTCAGCAAACTTTCAGAACTTGGTATAACTAGCCAAACTAGCCAGAGAACGTAAGATCGCGATTTACTCAGTTTTTGAGCAATTTCCTACTTTCGGGATAAAACTTTTCTCAATGACCGACCTGAACGAATTTTTCACCAAATAAATTTTTGAAGTCTTCGCCTCAAGATTCATTGATTTAAGATCTTAGATCTTTCACACAGCAAAGGTGTTATACTAGGGCTCAATTTTGGCGTTATACTAACAAACAGTTTCATTGATGATTTCACAAAGGCGATTGTCCAGCCATTTTCAATCTACCTTGAATTGTAATCCAATCTCTCACATTCTGAGAAAACTTTCAATGCTGCCTAAAAATAAATTATCGGAAATCAAATACGATCTCTTCTAGAATCAAGAATATCTCTCTGAAAAGCACGAAAAAATTCGATTGATTATTCTATCAAGCTGGGGATCTGATTTGATCAAGATTTTGGTCTCAACAATAGTAAACTAATGAAAAATTGATGAAGAATCAAGTAGAGTATCCGAGGCCATAATCTACAGAGACAATCTCGATTGGTGTTGATTAACTATAAGTCTCATGTGCATCTTACATAACTCTTGTTGCTAGAGTAATTTTCGAAATAAAACGTGATCTAACAGCATATTCAATGAATTATTCTGTCAAGAGCCAACTCCGATGGTAAACTAACAATTAGATTCGATAATTTGATAATAATGGTGGCATGATTGGAGAAATAATAGTGATTCATCCAGCCTGATCAATTTTAATTAAACTAAAATCCTGTATTTAAATGATTACCATTATCTCTGAAACTATTCATGCATAATTAGAAAGAAGTGAAGTTGCATAACATTATGTACATGTATGTATGTATGTGTTTGCTTTCCAGTCCGTTGGAGAAGATGTGGACAGATCTTCTTCTGGAAGATAATGAGAATAAAATAAATAATTGTCGTTCGTTCAAGATTGGCCTTGATAAAAACTAAAGATTTAACGGTAATCCAATTGTACATTCCTGAATTTGAAAATAGATCAAGTTCTGCTTAATCAATCACATTCAAGCTCATCAAAATTTATCAGATGGAAAATCTAGTTGACATCCTCTGTTATCAAGTGAATTAACTCTACGGATTGATGCTCTCAATGAATTTTGAACAGGTCTCTCATCCACAGAACTCACAAGATGATAGAAAATATCATACACATGTGATTTATGTAATATCATGCTTTCTGGTTGCAGATCCTTTGATTATCAAAAAAAATTGGCGCATAAATAAACAATGAGTGATTAAAATTTTACACCTTTAGAAGAATATTTCCATGAAACTTACATATAGTAACTCATGGTATTCATGTATGATATTACAGTAATTTACAAAGGCCTATTCTATCTAAGCTCCTTGGTTGGAAGTCAGAACGCTTTTCAATTATGGTTTTCAGTTCTCAGTCCACTTATCCGAATAATAAAACGGTTGAAGTGAAAAAATCATCGGAAACAAAAACAATTTTGATTTTTCGCTCAAAAATTCTTGAAAAATCTTTGAGAAATTGTTGTTCTTTGTTCTGATCTTGGCAAAAAAAATTCAAGGCGTATCTATCAGGGAGAATTTATTAATTTAATTTCAGCAAACTGATTGTTTTGTTTTTCTAAAATTTGATAAAAACAAGTCAAGAAACAGAACTTCGACAAAACAAGCTACCACTTAACAACAATCAAATTATTCATTCTCTATTCTTTTGAATGGATTATTAACTTCTCCAATTAAAATGCTTTTTTGGCGCCTCTTCCTCAAACTTATGACTGAAAAAAACAACAACAAAAAATCATTTCAATGCCGCTAACTAAATTCGAAAAAATCGAAAAAGAAATTCAACTCATATAATAAGAATGCGTAATTTTCTTAGAATATCATGAGAATTGCTTACACAAGGGCTAGCTTCTCAGAAATATGCTGAGAATCTTCTGAAATCAGGTTCGCCTGACAAGGCAATCTCTTTCTCTCTCTTTCTCTCTCTCTCTCTCTCTTTATTGCCGAAAATGCTGGTCGATACATCGGAGCAAGTGTATCTGTATCTCTCTCTCTTTTCCTCTTTCTCTTTCTCTTTCTCTCTCTCTCCTCCTAACATGACGTCAATTGTAACCATAGTAGATACTCGAATGGGGGTATAAGTGCTTTTTCAATATGGCTGTTCACAGTTTTGTTGAACTGTTCTAGTTATTCTGATTTGTGTGTGTGTGTCTGTCACTTGGCTTACCGTGTTGTCCATCAAATTCTTAACTAGAGTGTTGTGAAAATTGTTCTAGTGGTCATCTGGAGTGGCCTAATTATTTTGTATTACAGTCATTCGAGTACGAGCGACTGTTGTTCTTCCTGATGATTGTCTGAATTTGTTCTGAGCGGATCTTTAAGTTCGCTTATTCATTCAATAAATCATGCTTTTTCGATGGAATCTGGTAGTTTTAGTCACCCTTTTGGCCTGTCTTTACACTGGACTGTTAGTAGAATGTAGAGGAGGTAGAGGAGGTAAGTTGAGCAAGATTGTTCAGTTTCATGAGAACATTCGACTATAATCGAACTCTTCTTCTTAATCTTCGAATTTGAGGAAATTAATTCATCAAAAGCGAAATGAATGATGACAATAAAATTGAATCATATTTCCACAGTAAATCCTTTTTGCAACCTTTCCTTATGCTTTTTACCGACTCTTAGCCGCTATCAAAGAGATCATCTGTTTGTTCAGCTTGTCGATACATTTACATGATCAGATAAACCCGCAGTTAATGTCATAAAGTCTAATGAGACTCATAGAAGAGACTTGAGCAATTGAGAAGCCTATTCATCCGGATTAATTATACTAAGAATTTTTCATGTTCATATTTTTACAGGTAGCCGTGGTGGTTCAAGGGGTAGATCAAAAGGAGGGGGAGGAGTTTACAATCGAATGACCTCATGGCTATCTTCGAAGCCAAAATATACCAAATTACAAGAGCCCAAAAAGCCACCTCCAGCAGGCTTTAAGCCTGTACCGAAGGAAAAGCCAAAACCCTATCCAACACAGCCTCCTAGCCGGGCTGTTCCCCATTATCCTGCATACCCTGGTTCTCATGGCTCAAATATTCCATCAACTTCAGCACCAATATATTCACCCATGATGTCGGGCTCCAATATGAATATGAATTCCAAGCCCAGCAAAGGTCTCGGCCTAGCCGGTGCAGCCGGTGCTGGACTTCTTGGTGGAGCTATCGGTGGAGCGGCAATGGGTGCTGCTATGGGATCCATGGCAAGACCCAGAATTTATGGTGATGGATATTATCCACATGGTTATCCAAACAGCTATCCTGGTGGCTATCCTAGTGGCTATCCTAACGGTTATCCTGGTGGCTATCCTAATGGCTATCCTAGTGGCTATCCATATCAGTATGCCAATGGCTATCCAACAAGCAAGTAAGTTATCTGAGAGAAAAAATTCTGTGCAACTCAGAAGCTCATGTAAGTGAATGAGTGAGAATACAGAAAGTTCTGATTATTTTTCTTGATGACAAGGAATCACGTCCGTCTCATGAGTATTGATGTGATGTAATGATGACATGTATTGATGAGTATTAATTGAGTTTCTATAGTGTATTATAAAGGTTTGCGAAAACGAAATTGACCTTGTTAGTGTACATGATTGGGAGAGCAAAAAAATATTCCTGCTAAAAGAACTGATTGCGTAAACAGATTCCTTGGTGTATCATAATTGTGATATCAATTGATCATAGTTTCTTTTTTACTTCACAGTCAAAATTATCCATACAATCTACAGCCAATTTCTGGTGAACCTTTTGTCGAATCGGCAACAACAATATCTCAAAATGAAACTCAAAGTCAATCGACTATCGTTCGTGAATCGAATGCAACAAGCCAACCGGAAACCGCTGAATTGGTATCACAAGATTTGGTGATGCTCAAGAAAGCAGCAGTTGAATCATATCCTGAAGGTCTTGCATCATTCAAAGATTTCAACAACAACAACAGCAACAAAAGATCATTTGGTGATCTATATTTTGTCGGTAAGCAGATAGTATCATTAAACAAAATTTTCTCTTCCTCCCACTGTTCCATCACACAAGTCACTTCCTGTGCGAGCTGATTAATTGAATTCACTGATTATTTATGTTCAATTTTCCATCCTAGCCATTGTGGTTGGTGCAAGTGTGCTCGCAATATCGACTGTAATTGGGACTGGCTATTGTTTTTACAAATTTCAACAATACAATAAGTCCGCCGGTGATGTAGATTATCCAGCTTACGGTGTGGTTGGGCCACAGATCAAGGATCCATCTGGAACTGGATCAGTGTCACCAGATGGTGATCGAAAGTTGGCTCAATCAGCTCAAATGTATCACTATCACCACCAGAAGCAACAAATGATTGCCTCTGAGAAGTGAGTAAAGTTTTGTTTGATCAATCGATCAGATCATCTTTTCCAATCAAAACGAATTCCCCAATCAAATACAGAAAGGAGTGGGAGAAAATTGTTTCGAATATATTGTAAGATCAATGATTCTAGCTCGATCGATGGTGAAAATTTTCTCGATTTAATTCGACAATCTTTTCCGTTAATGCATACAGCATGCATTAATGCATGTAGTGAAACATTTTTCTCAAATACTGTACACTCAAAAACTTGATAATATGTTTAATGTTATTCTTTTTTCCCACAGAGTTGCTACCTCTCGTCACACATCAGCATCGGATGTGGATTCAGAGGAAGAGAATGAAGAAGGTGATTACACTGTGTATGAATGTCCGGGTCTAGCATCAACTGGTGAGATGGAAGTTAAAAATCCTCTCTTTCATGATGATATTACTCCGGATGCATCACCATGTGTTGTGAAGGAACGAGAGAAGAATGAGAAAGAGGAAAATAAGGACAGAGATTTTCTTGGTGTGAAAAAGGACAAAAAGTGAGGAAAAATCAATCAATGACCATCAAATCAAATCAAATGTATTGTTAAATATGGAAGCAGTATTTTTGATTTGAAACATCTCAAGGATCACAAAAAAAATTACCAAAACAAAATATTTTCCCCTCAAAAGTATTACATCATCAGTAACCATTGATTCTACATGTTCATCTGAAAACTATCGATCTGACCGGTTATAATTGCTACTAATAATTAGAAAGGGAACCGATATACATTCGAAGATCAACGTGATAGCTTGACTTTTACACCATAATTTCTCAAGTCTCATCTAAATCCGTTGCAGCTATCAGTAGAATCATTTATATCTCACTTTTATCAAACTTTCTCTTGGGTTACTCTGTAATTAATTCTGAGAAGAGTTCATATTCTGCATCTGGTTTAAAATTATAAATGTCACCAAAAAATTGTGTCCTTCTCCCCGAAAATGACCCGCCTTGTTGACTATTCAGAAAAATTTAAATACTCCTTCGTTGTAAATTGTTTGAATATCATAATTTATCAATTCTTCCAGCTGCTATCTTTTTCCTGTAAATATACCTTGATTATCCATTAATTAATTAATTAATGAGGCTTGATTTCTTTTCTGATTAATACCGAACATTTTTTGCCTTCTATATATGTCTTGAAAAATGAAAATAAAGAAGAAGAAGAAGTATCCATTTAATATTGATTATGTCTAATATCAATCGGTAGAGTCATATTCATTCCTCCTTGTAATGTAGTGTATATTAATACCATGACAGAGGAACAAAAACTCTATAGTTCACCAGAATACTGGAAGCATGGAAGAGTGATATTTTTTCTAATAAATGAATTGCAAATCACTTCCGGGTGTTCTCATAAATTGGAATAGAAAAATCTGAGCAACTCAATGCTTGAATATTCATAGTTCTACACCTTCTCAGTCGAGATTCTTTCTATGATACTCTGCGAAGTGAACAAGAAATCTAATGACCTCACTTTCATTTGAGCAAAAATGAAGCAATTATGCTTATTACTATGTCTCATTAACCACGGAAAAATAACAAGCAGAAAGCTAAATTCTCTCTGAAAGATGATGAGACACTCAGAAAGAGAGAGAGAATTTGAGTTCTTTCCCCTTCGAACTCTAAAATTCTGGTAGGAAATACTTTTTTCAATTTCGTGGAAGATTCTTCAAAAAGCTTCGAAGCTATAATAGGATCATGGAACCAGAAAAATTCATTGGCCGATTGTTCAAGAACTTTTTATTCCCTAAGATCATTAGTAGGGGCTAAACGAAACATGTACAAGCATAGATAATCACTGATAGTGTTGAGAATATCTATTTGAATCGATTCTCGAGTTCCATAAAGAGATGAAGGAAGGCGCTCGAAAATCTTTACTTACAGATTCAGCTTATAACTAGACTGTGCTCAATATTGCAATAAACTTTGAAATGAGATGTCTTAATACGATCCCGAACTAAAATAGGCACTCTCAGGTGAAATGAATTCCTCAAATCAGAATAATTCAAGATTTCTTCATCACCAGTCCATAATAAAGTTAGCATATGAATCAAAAAAACTATTCTCATATGCATGAAAGTTTTTTGCTTCGTTCATTTCTTCTTTTCTCATTATCAAATCTAAAATTTTAACTCATCTCCACCGAGACCGTGAATAATGTGTCAGGATAGCTGAATTCTTTTCATTTTATCCTGAGCCAGAGAGTTTTTTCTTCATCCAATTTGCATAGTCACACAAATTACTCCAAGAAACTATGTCTTATCTTATGAATATTAAAGCATTTCCAGCCCAATCAATATTGCTCGTTCCATGTGCATTTTCTCATTTCTTCTATTTTTTCAAATGAGCTGAAAAAAAGACCATCAAAATAACAAAGACAAGAAGCGAGACAAAAAATTTAATTTTCATAAGATATGAGCGTTAATTCTATGGGAAAATCAATAAAGTTACCATAGGTAACTTGTAATCTAGGGAAAAGTGAGCAAGATCCATCTGTAAAGAATTGCTTCATCTCTCATCTTGCGCACACCGAAAAAAAGTGATGCATATATATTCGACAATATCTGGATCTCATCTTCTAAACTCAACATCCCAAATTTTGCTCTAACATCATCTCTCATCCTTTTTTTCATATCTCTCTTCTTCCATGCAAATGGCTGCTCCTTAAGTTGCTAATAGTCGGCAAGATTGTTTGTTTGTTTTTCTGGCTCACAGAATTTTCTATCTTTCTTTTTTCCTCATTTCCATTGACGATCGAATCTCTTTTTCTCTTTCTGGTTAACTATTCTCGGTTATTTTTGTTCCAATAACTCATTTATACCCCCAAAATATACATACTCAGACACCAGTTCAGCCTTCATTTCATCTATAACATTCTCATGAATTGTGTTCAATTCTTATTCTACTTTGTGCGTGCTATTTACACTCAATAGGATAAATATATATACTCATATTAATGTGGATAAGGGAATCGATTTTGATCGATTTTCAATAGTTTAACAGAGAGCAATTTTTTGGAGTGATTTTCATCATTACTAACCAAACAGAGCAATGAATGCAGTGTTTGATCGCAAAAAAGGTGAGTAAATTAATGAATTATTTAATGATATCTGCCTATTATACTGAGATCTTTGAACAAAACATTCGAATAGCTTATAAGAAATCGAGATATATATTTATTCTTGATAAGTATATTTAGCGTATTACGAATTTGTACTTACCAATCCAACTCCAATCAAGCTTCTGCAGAAAAGAAGACAGAAAGTCCTTTTCCCGCAAATTGAAAATGATAGATTTTCCAGAGATTATCCACAGGATTTTCTAATGATTGGAGTTATATTCCAGGAATACTCAATCATATGTCTCTCCAAACATAAAATGATCTTATGATTTTTGCTCGATAAACCTTCAATTTCAATGATGAGTGCTTTATCTGTTACTTCCAATCATAATGCATTAGTTCATTAGCGCAATATTGAGCTAATCTAGGAAATGAATTTCGGAAGAAGGAGTCTGAAAGTTGGAGGTCAGCAGATATTGAAGAATATGCAAAAACCCTCTAAGATTGGTCATCAAGTAAAACTGAATCAGAAAAGTGGCCCAATCTCAGGTATCTGATCAAAAGTAGTTGAATTCATTCAAAGCTATGAGAATTTCCCTTCAAACTTCTTGTATTTTATCAGAGTAGGAAAAATTCTTTCACACTACTACTGTCATGTATGATTACCTGATTCTAAAAGTCTTGACCCATAATCAAAGAGAGCAGACAGAGGTGATATATTCATACTTCCAAGGAATCCAGAACCTTAACTCACGCAAAGCTTAAACAGGATCGATTCAAAAAATTTTTCAGAAGCACTTCGATCTATTCGAACAAATTTCCAATATTCCTATGGAAACATTATTTTACAAAGCTCTACTAAAGGCTGAATTCTTTTCCCACTAGTCGACAAATTTTTCGTTTCTTGCAAGATCGTGATGAACCCATTCTATAAGTTCAGATAGGAGAGAAATGAGACTCTTTCAATCACCTACCAATATTAGGACCAAAACCTAGACGAGAATGGATCAAACTCATGTTCTGGAGATTGATTTATTCTGAGCGAGAAGTACTTTTCTGTTATCGATAATGTTATTTGTTTGGTTACTATCGAGTTCACATTTGGTTCACATCCTTCTGAGAAAAGTGATTGAATCCATTCGACATAGTCTTCCAGGGAATATGATATCTTGTGAGGCTGTAAATGAATCCCATTCTGTACTTTCTAATCTCAGCTGGAATTATTTTTGTGCTTAATTGGTTATGGCAGTGTTTGAAACCAACCATATTTCGAGGTTCGTTGATGAGCTTACAAAAATTTTGACAAGTCAAACAGTAATTAGTGTCTTCCCAAACATGAGATAAGATCTTGAGGAATTCTTTTTCAGTCTGAATAGTCAGAACTCACGATGTCTGTTCACGATAATCGGAAGTTTACCATGTTTCATTGTTTCAATTTGTTTTGCTTTTCACCATTTTTCATTGGAAAAATTTGCTCAATGGCTAATGTTCACTGAGACGATCAAATAAATCAGAGAAATGAATTGAGTTAGTAGTTTGGAAATCTTCTCCTGAACCAAACTTTTCAACGCTGGTTAATTAATTAAATTTCGGTTCGATTCATCACTCAAGATATAGCAAGACAACTGTTTTCGGGTGATTATACATTGCCCATTGTAGAGGAAAGTTAATTGTAGTTGAACGTTGGAAAATCATTAATCTTCATCTCGAGATTCATGTGTTCATTGGAAATGCAGGGTGCGAGAATTATCATATCATCTTAGTTTCTCATGAATTGAATAAATACTGGGAATATATTCCAATCATGAAAAACATAATCGTGAGAAGCTCTACTTTTACCAGAATATATTCCAAAACAAACAAAAACTCATCAATTCTAGAATTCTATTTTGGTTCAAATCATAATTCTTGCTGGTTTATCTTATTCTCTGAACAGATTCCGATGCTGACGAAGGGGATCTTTACATAAGATGTATGCCAGGACAGTTGAATAAGTTATGTCGACAAACGAGATTCTCAAAATATGAAATAAGAAAACTGTACCAAGGTTTTAAGCAGGTAAGATCATCTTCTCTTTGTTTCCCTCATGACTCAATAATAAATCAATACTCAATCCGATCATTCATCAATAAGGAATGTCCAAGTGGCTTAGTCACTGAAGATGCTTTCAAAGAGATTTTTGCCCACTTTTTTCCCCAAGGAGGTAAGAGCACCATGTTCAATTATTCATAGAGTATCTAATTAATCAAATGAAATCTACAGATTCATCTTTATACGCACACTATGTATTCAAGACATTCCAAGATGCAGCTGGAAGTAAGGGTCGCTTGAATTTTGAGGCAAGTAATAGAACTGTTCAAGGATTCTCTTCGATCACATCGCTGAGATGTTCCAAAAATTTTCGACAAAAGTGATTGACAAGGTTGTTTTTGGGAATTTTTGGATTTTCAGGATTTCATCAATTTGCTCTCGAGACTTTCTCGAGGTACTGTATCGGACAAACTTCGTTGGATTTTTCTTCTTTATGACATAAATAGAGATGGTTTCATCACTAAAAATGAGATGCTCATCATAGCGAGATCGGTTTATAATATGCTGGGTGATTTCGCTAGACCGATGCCAGATTCTCTCTCAATTCAAGATCATGTGGATAAAGTTTTCGCGGTAAGTTTGCATGCTAACTTGTCGACTGATAAACAGTATGCAATTTGACCTTATCAGCATGATTACCAGTTCTTTCGATCTAGAGAATTGTGACTCTAGATAATACCATTTCGATGGATTTTTTCAATTGAAAACTTTTCTCGTATCATTATTCTAGCAAATTGATACTAATCATGATGGTGTGATTACTCTGGATGAGTTCCAAGACTGGTGCTTAACGGTAAGAAGACTGTACATTAGCGTAGAAATGAGTGCTTGATCCTCTCAATCTGAGAAATCACACTCATAAAATTCCGTTTGATCATAAAAACCAGCTACAACATTTTACCATAATCCATTTTATGTTACATGTTGCCTATTATATGATATGTGTGAAACTTATTTATTTCTTCTCTCTTCTTTTTTCCAAAGGATAATCGAACAGCGACTAATTTGACAATTTTTGACACTATACTTCTGTGATAAGGCTGGTACATGATGTCATCCACAATAATTGATATTCAACGAAATTGTCTTATGTAGATCCTTCATCTTATCTCCACATGGAATCCATGCTGAGAATCAATGCTCATATGTATACATTCATGGAGTAAAGAAAATACTCAGCACCAAAATTTGTGAAATAACATCAACAATATTTTCTATTTCAACCGAACAAATGGTATCTTGTCAGTGGACAACATTATATTAATGATGATCAAATGTTACATTGAATAATATGAATCCTCTTTTTTCTGTGTGAATTGAGCTCATAGAACTGGATCAAGTCATAATGCAATAGTTGTTAGAGAGAAATTTCTTGATAATTTATGCACAAAAAATTGACAAAAAATTCAATTTTCTCATTCGGATGGATTCCTGCATACTCATATTAACTGTTATGTATACATTATTCAAATTGGAAAGTGAATAAATGAGTTTCATTCCTGTAAACTTTATCATGATAAAAATGATCACATAACTTTTGAGAAAGTATAGATGCTTTAACGTTGAGTTGCTTTACTTAGATGAATTAAAATAATCGAAACTCCTCGGTACACAAGAATTCCATCAGCCATGGTGGAATCTATGCGACTGAGAATATCACTCTCTAATTTTTCAACTTTGGTGAGCGGTACTATTGATTCAAGATAATCATAATCTTCGTAGAGATCTTCGTATAGATCATCTGAATTTCTTGTACTGAAATCTGGAAGAGATTCACATCCACAAGGAAATATATCGACTAGAGGAAAGGCGGTGAATGTTGACCCAAAAAAAGTGACTTTAGGAAATATTGCTTGGATACTCTTGATGTAAAGATATATTGGATGGGAACAAATGTGATCAAAAATAAAGCCGAACGTTTGTTGATCAGCATCACTAGAATTAGGATCAAAATCGAGAGATTTTTTGAAATTTATTATCTCTCCCTGTATTTGCTCTTGATCTGTTGGAACAAAAGAACACTTGGCAGTCTTAATTCCTTCTCCACCAAACGATAGGGAAAGTAATCCTGATTCCAGATAATCTTTTGAACGTGATGGATGTTTTCGATAAAAAATAGACTCAACTGGACCAGTAATGAGAATATTTCCCTTCAAAGGTCCAACTTTGGTCAAAAAATCTAAAAACCGTTCATTGTTCATCAAATGTCGATGATCTTTAAGGAAAACCAGAATAGTTTTAACCGTTTCCTTCTTGGTACCTATCACTGGTTCAACACTTTTCGGATCTTCCCAATCGGTTATCTGTACACGATAGTCAGAATAATATTTACTTAACACCAGACTTGCCATCGTTCTGGGAGAAATTACACTATTAGAATTGATTTCCATATCTTCTTGATCAATTCTGTGCTGAAATATTACACCTCGACCTCTGATCACCACCGCTGGACTGTCATCAGGAGCAAAACCAGACTGTAAATGTCCAAATGCAATTGAACACAATGGTGCACACATTATTTGTGATGTCAAAAAATGTTCAACTTTATCACCAAAATCTGGACATGGCTTCAATCGAAGTGATTCACATCTGTTATTATCCCACAAAATACCCTACAATCAGCAGAGAGACAAAATCAAATTAACAAAAACCAACATTTTCCCCTAGAATCAATTACATTAACCATTAACTTACCGAAAATTCTCGACCATCATCGGTGGTACTTGGTGATACAAAAGGTTTACTTGAGCAATCAGTTAAATCACTTAAATAGAAGACACTCGAGGACCGGCGAGACAAAACTTTGCGTCCAACTGAATACCATCGTTGGCATACCAATTGTGAATTAACTAGATCTGAGCCACACAAATGGCTCAATATTCGCTCCAATAGATGATCAATTCCATTAATCACATCCATCATATGTAAACAAACCTGTCTAAATACAGTTCACTTTTAACAGTTTGATAATATTTCAATGTTGATGCCAGCAACAACAACATCAACATCAACATGATCAGAAGCTCAAACAGCTTTTCAACTTGTACACATGAAAACAGCAAAACGATTGCTTCACTCACCAGGGTGACGCAATAATAATAATGATGATGATTATTAATTATATTAGCTTGAATGAAAAGAGTAGTGCATTGGAGAGAGAGAAAAGATCTTCCCAGTAGTAAAGTTTGATTGGGAAAGGTGATTTCAATTAATCATGCTGGATGGGATATGAGTGGTTTACATTGATGATGGTATGAAAAGGGTTGCTTTTTGAAAGTTTTGATGGATAATGAGATGGACTTTTAGTGGTGATAACTTTTATCATGAAAAATTAAAATGAATCGTTCGGATGAAGATTATGAGATTTTTTTCGCTTCTTATCCATTCACGATTTTCGAGATGAATTTGTTGACGATACTGTCTGTACCATTCGATTTTATGGCAAACTAAGCTTTCTTCTTGATTTTTCTATGAGTGCAGCTTTGAGTTATCCAAAATTTGAAATCTTCAGCTTAGCATGCTGATGAGAAAATATTGAAAACCCAATATAATTGGCCACCCAAGAAACAATCTTTAACACTCTTATGGGAATAATTCCAAAGGTAAAAGATATTATTGCTCTATTGAAGAGGATGAAAAAAACTGATCACGCTGAATCCGCAAGTGAAGCTGTGTGAGAGAGACATAAGAACGATAAGGATAATCGATGGTGCTGTCGAAGAATGATCGATGATCGTCTGTTTGCATGTTCCACAACTCTCTTCTTCATCATGATTGTCGAAGAATCTCAAATCTTTCTTCTCTCATGAAATAAACTATCAATTTGTTGAAGAATATCAAAAAGTGTATTGTCAATGACGCGTGAGAGAAAGTTTGCTACTTTCACTAACACACACAGTAATAATGATTTTTACCACTATTTTTCAGATATTCCACCGCACCATACTCCAGATGTACTCTCAACAATTTAATCATGACAAAGCACCCAGAGAAAATGAACATTTTTCTTGCGAAGTAGACGAGCGAAGACTCATCATAAGGAACAAAATCGACATCATGCGATCATAGGCATTATTCAATCATCTAGCAAAGAAGAGAAAATCCCAATAATACGACACCTTTTCATGATATCGAGGAAAATTATTCCCCTAAATAAAATCAAATTCTGCTCTCTCTCTCTCTCTCTCTCTCTCTCTCTCTCTCTCTCTCTCTATGTTAAAAAACTTATCGGTATCGAGGTATGATGACTTGAATTTGTCAAGGTCCTCAACGACAACCTGTTAAGCTGGTAGAGAATGCAGATTGAATTTTTGAAATGGAACTGAAGAAAATTGTCAACTCAGCAATTAGTTCAGGTGTTTACTAAAGTGAGAAAGAGTTGAGAGGAAAAAAAAGTTTGGATATTATCTGAACATATTTTTCCCAAATCAAGTTACCCCTCCACGTCAAACTCTCAAAATATCGATAACATCCATCACCAATACTAGAGTGCTTGTGTGTTAGAAAATTAATGTTTATGATAGCCATGAGGAAGACATTAGTTCAATCATAATGCCTCACTATAGTGATCCGATCAAATGGTAGTGAAAGAAGGACCCATTCCACTATTGAATGATCTGATCATTCAACTCACAGCTATTCCCGAGAATAAAAAGAAAAGAGGAAATAATATTTTGAAAAACAAAATACTATCAACGAGATTTTATGAAATAATAAAAATAATAATAATATTCAAGTCTTTGTATTCAATGATGTTTATGTTTATGGATATGTCAATTTTTTTTCTTCTTCATCTCTACATTTCCGTTAATATCTTTCTTGTTGTTGCTGTATCCTGTTGATGGCCGTAAATATGTTCTCACAAAAAAGTGTACAAACAGTATGAATAATGATGAAAATATGGCTGTTCCCGCCAATGATGCGTTTGGATGTGAATTACATGTGGAATCTTGCCGGTGTCGATAATATGCCAGCAAATTGATGGAGAAACCGAAAATCATCTGTAAAATTTGTGTTGTGGTTATCGATACATTGACAGCTCGACTGAAACGATATCCAAGAGCACGCATCCCATAATATGCATACATTATCGTATGGACACCGGCATTAATCACAATGAACCATCGAGCATATGCCGGAAAGTAACGGCCAAGTGCGTAAAATGAGTATAAAAATGTAACCGCATGATGGTACCAATGAAGAAATATAAGATCACGCTTTTTTAATATAACAAACAGAGTATCACCAAATTCGACAATCTTGGACACCACAAACAGATAGCTCCAAAATTTGATGCGACTATCCCGCTGCATACCGGAAACATCGCAAAAGGTTGCCTCAAAGCCTTTCCGTCGAATTGTGTCAATCAATTCAGGTGCTAGTCGAACGGTGACTAGTAGTGAAAATAATGATAAACCAAAATTCCATACTGCTAATGGTATTCGAAGTCCAAATGGTTTACGAGTTTTCATCTCTTTCTTTAAATAAAATACACCAAATACATAGGCAAATGCCAATGGGAACCATAGCTGGAAATTGTGTCCCAAAAATTTGATTCTCTCATCAATATCAGGTAAAACTTCCACCTTAAATGTGGTCGATATACCAGGTAAACTGTTCCACCGTGATGATCTATCCAAAATTTCCATTGTTCACAGAATCCAGACACACAAACGCACACAAACCCACAGGAAGGAATAAAAAAAATCTCACCACTTTGTGAACCAAAAAATCATTCAATACCAAACACTGGACAGCCGACACCAAAAAACATTTGTTAAATCGAATTGATTAACACAACCGGCACCTTGATTCTAACTGGCCACAAGATTTGAGATAGTAGATTTTTCAGAAACACGAGAGAAAGAGAGAGAGAGAGACATCGTCAGGCGATATTTTTCTCTCCGCCCAGAGTGAGCTGATTCTCTCTCTCTCTCTCTCTCTCTTATTTTCTCTCTCTCTCTCTCTCTCTTCCTCTCTCTTCCTCTCTCTTTCTATCTCACCTTAGTTTCTCTCTTTTTCCCTTTCTTTCTTTTTTTTCTCTCTTCTCACTCACAATTAACGTGAAAATCATACTCTTTGGCAGATAGAATATTCTTCCTCGCAGCATGAATCGTCTACCGAATCATCATGCGTTCAGCGTGTGATGGAGATACGAGCTTGCATAACTTTGATTCTTGGGATGCTGGCCTTTGAAATGACCACAGGCAAATCGAGAGATGCTTACTACTGTTAGACTGATAGTGTGGCAAGAGATGTAGGTCGATGAAGACCTGTCGGTGTGTGTGAGATAGAAGGGAACTTTATCATAAGTTTGGTTCAGTTTTTCTCCTTTCAACATTTTAGCCCGAGAAAGCCAGAGAAATAGTGATAAATGTTGTTTCACGGTGAAAAAGTATATCTCAACTTCTGCCCTGGTAACAAACTTTTGCTCCTCTACATGCTCTTCTATACTCTACATCATTTCGAAAATACATGCACAATCGACATTTGTAGAAAGATAACCCTGAGTAGGAGATTATTCAAGAGCCTTGGAACAATCATTTCAACTTGTTCGTTCCATTTTCATAGTCCGCTTAGAGAACCGATTGAGTATCATTTTGGCAACTTCATGATGGAACTTTTTCCTTGTTCTCACTCCTCCCAGGGGAAGGATATCTCGAGACTTGAAAACTTGTCGGGCTATTTCCTGATAGAAGAGAAAATCGATAGCTTCGAAAAGTAACCAAGTTGGGACAATCTTCTCCAAATGTTGAAGATGACTGACAAGTAACTGTACCAGGAAATAAGAGTTTTGTTGGATATTTCGAACAGCACCTTTCTCTTGTCGGATGCTGGGGAAGAGAAAAATGAGCTTCATCACAATTTAAGCATGAGTTTACACTGTATTATTGTTTAACATTATTATGCAATAACAAGATGCCTTAAGCGATAAAAGAGAGAGAGAGTCGAAATGAAAGAGGAATCAAGTCATGGCAAATCTTGGCACGTTTATTGAGAAAATATATATTTACTTAAGCTCAACTTGTGAACGATGTCATTGACAACGTCTGAGAGAGATCCGAGGAAAAACGTGAACATAGTAAGAAAATTTGTACACAAAGAAGAAGAAAGTCCCAAGTGATTGTGTCATCAACAAGGAAAATTAAGAAAAACAATGTCCTCTATAAATAGAGAATAGAGAATACTGAGCACGTTGCTTCATTACGAAGAGTTCAAGTAAGTAGGATGAACTTTGAATAGGAGTAGAACAATCGATTCCGTTCTGATAGACTTGATCCAAATTGACCAGAGTGAACCAAAGATGATAGAATAAGGTAGATAGTTGGGCAGTTCAAGATTAATTAGCGAGGCCAAATTCTGGCCCAATATAGTTCCAACCACATAAGCGGTGTCATTTGACTAGTTCCATAGACTGGATCCATGGAACATGAACATACATCGAAACCAAGCCAATCGATAATCCAAGGCATCACTGAGTAACCAAAGGCAGAGCCATAAAAATATTCAAAAAAATCCATCAAACGATCATGGGATGGTTTGATGGAAATGGAAATCAGTATCAAAATCATGTAGCATGGAGTCGAACGATCCATAAGCCAATCGATAAACCAAGGTGTGTGTGCCGCACGCAAGACAGCCACACTCAAAAGAAGATACATGATGTATTTGAGCATGATTGAAATGGAAATCAGTATCAAAATTAATCAATTTTTATCGGAATTGTATAAAGATAATAGAAAAGATAATAAATAGTATCTACTAAATCAATACACAGTATTTGGATGAGTGACACTCATTAACTGGGCCGTTTCATGTAGCCCATTGGCCAGTGAAGAGGCGCCTGATTTTAATCGAGAGAGAGAGAGAGAGAGAAGATCTTCCCAGTAGTAAAGTTTGATTGGGAAAGGTGATTTCAATTCATCAATTCATCATGCTGGATGTGACATGAGGAGTTTACATTGACGATGGTATGAAAGGGATTGCTTTTTGAAAGTTTTGATGGATAATGAGATGGACTTTTGGTGGTGATAACTTTTTATCATGAATCGCCGACATGAATATCAAAAGATTTTTTCGCTTCTTACTCATCCATGATTTTCGAGATGACGATACTGTCTATACTATTCGATAATCGAATTTCGATTATGTGACGCATTGAACTTTTTTCATGATTTTTCTGAGTGAAGCGCGAGTTATTCGAAATCCTCATGTTGGCATGCTACAATGTAATGAAATTATCTGAACTTTATCTATCAAGTTAGATGGCAGCATAACAGAGTACATGTGATTTTTTTTTGTTTATGTTTTGTTTTGAAGCTTTTTAATTTTCTTTGTTATACGTTCTTGAAGTTCTGTGCTCTTGAATACGAGATACATTGTTCAAATGGTATTGGAATTGAATTTCCAAGACTGATCCATATAATTAATGTCTTCCATCAATTGATTTGGTGTGAAGTTGAAATTGTGTGTGTGTGAGCTAATTTTTGTTTTACATAAATAGGAACCTGCTTGGGTGATGGCATCTTATCAGAGTTTCGCAGAGATTGTGGATAATGATGAAAGTTTTTTGATACAAGTGCTTCCCGAGAACAAAGGAGGACCACGATTATGGCATCAATTGATTAATGATTTAGATTATTTTTTTCTCAAAATATATCGCTATCATCAAAGATCAGGCTTCCTGTGCCATGTGATCAGCCAGATTTTGGAATTGTTCCAATTTGGTTTTGTGGTTGGCTTCACGGTGTTTCTCATCGATTTTGTAGATTATGCAATACTTTTCAAAGACAAAGTACCATCAGGTCCAGATGGTAAGCCAACGGGTAAAAAGATTACTTTAAATGATGTGATACTTGGCTATGATCAAGTGTATATAGGTAGTCTCCAGATAGTATTGCTGATATGTGCTAGTTTATTTTGGATTCTCAAAGGAATCAAAGTTATCCAGTCAGCGTACGTTTATTATGCCATCAAATTATTTTATTCGGAAGCACTTCACATACAAGATTGTGCCCAATTCAGTTGGCAAGAGGTACAAACTCGCCTCATACAAGCGCAACATTTGTGTTCACTACAAGAAGGTCATCTCAATGAATTAGATATTCACAATCGAATTCTCAGGCATCAAAATTATACCATAGCCTTGTTGAACAAAAATCTTCTTCCCATACATTATAAAGTGCCATTGCTTGGAGAAATAACCTATCTTTCCAAGGGTTTAAATTACAACATCAATCTGCTACTTTTTCGTGGTCCGTTTGCCATTTTCGAAAGCAGTTGGAAACTCAAAGATGATTTCAAATCGGCAGCTTATCGACAAGTTTGTGCTGATCAATTTTCCCGAAACTGTCTCATGCTTGCTGCCATCAATTTCATTTTGATGCCTCTAATATTCATCTGGCAAATACTCTACATTTTTTATGCTTATGCTGAAACTCTCAAGCGAGATCCATCACACATGTTCGCCTCCAAAAATTGGTCCCTTTATGCAAGAATATTTTGCAGGCATTTTAATGAACTCGATCATCAATTGAACGATCGTTTAAACAAAGGCTACAAAGCTGCCTCTATGTATATGGATTCTTTCACTTCACCACTGATGGAAGTGATAGCAAAGAATGTCATGTTTGTTGCTGGTGCAGTTCTCGCTGTTATCGTTCTTTTGACCATCTATGATGAAGATGTGATAGCAGTTGAACATGTGATAACAATTATGGCTGGATTGGGGCTGGTTGTTGCTGGTGCTAGGGGATTCATACGAAGTGATGTTCCGATGAAGTATAGTAAATCTGAGCTTCACTCTCATATTCTACAGCATATTCACTATTTACCTCATCGGTATTCACCACATTCACCTCAAGCTCAATCAGCAATGGGCAAGATGTTTCAGTACAAAATTCAAGCAATTCTGGAAGATTTGCTCAGTCCTCTCATCACACCCTACATCCTCGCAGTTCATCTTAGGCCCAGAGCTCTAGAGTATGTCGATTTTTTTAGAAATTACACTGTCGAAGTATCCGGTACGGGAGATGTATGCATTTTCGCTATGCTCAACATAGGAAAAAATGGGAATCCTGCATGGGAACCTGACCAACAGAATAATGAACATAGACAATACAATCTCAAAGCAGCGAGATCAGTTGAAATGGGCGATAACTTACCTACCTCAACAACGGTTCCAGAAAATCTAGTCTGTGAAAATGGTAAACTGGAACTTAGCTTAATCAACTTTAAACTCACCAATCCTACATGGAAACCAAGTGATCAATCTCAGCAACAGTTCATAGACTGTGTGTCCAGTAGAGTAGTGGTTCCAGAAGTATCAACTGTTGAACAGGAATGTCCAGTGGACTTGGGTCGAGCGGCAGCAGATATACCTAGAACGCCTCATTCATCATTCGTAGATGAAGGCTCAAATTTGCCCTCCCGATATTCTCGAAGCTCTCGTCAAATTGGTATAGGCTTCAGTGTTGATTCCCTGGAAATGGATGAAATAGATCTGACAATGTCGCTAACATCTAAATATCTGAACGATTTGGCCAATTCAAGACTCTCTTGCCCACCAGAGAGCCCGAGTGAACAACATGAGATGCGTAGTGAAAGAGATCCACTTCTTCATAATAAATAAAGCCAAGTATGACAAATCCTCAGCACTAAATTGTAAATATGCATGTGTGGTTGATGAAGAGAAATTTAGAACTCAATCAGCAAAGTAAAACACGATCTCATACGATCAAGTTGAGGAAGGTGTTTCTCTCTCTTAGCCCAACACTTAAATTTTTTCCGACAATGATTCGCTAAACAGTTGACTTATAAGCAGAGAAGACCTCTTAATACTTGTTGAATGTCTGTTTTGCAAAAATTATATTTATAAAAATCAATTAATCTCATTTCTTTGGTTTACTCATTGTGCTTGAAATCTCAAAGTTAAAATTCATTTTTACGAGTGAGAAATTGTTAGACGATGGTTGATCAAATTGAGTTCTTTGAGTTAAATCGAGTTAAATTCCATCACGATTCAGTTATTCTTTCTTGAGATCCATCTTTTGGGTTGTGGGAGTGAAGAATTTACAGGCAGCATAGGAAAGAAGACACAGGGAGACAATCGGAAATACCATCTCGTAAGACATCAATCCAAGACTATACCCCAAAAGAGCTTCGATCTTAAAAAGGACAGATATGAGACAAAGGACGGATCTGTAATGAGAGTGGGAGATAAATCAATGGATGAAATTTGTGATCGATTCAAAAGTTTGATCATCACCTACCCTGATCTTGTTGAGATGCTGTTCATTCGGAAAAATTCACACATTGCGATGATTATCAGCGAAAACAGTGAGAAAAAGCTATCAGTAAAATTTTTTTGACCATCAGTCCGCATAAAATAGTCTCTATACCATATGATGGACTCAGGAATCGATGGAACCAGAGCAATCAGTAGAAGTAAAATGAGAGAACAGAAAACATAGTGTACAGTGGTTTTCTCACTCTGTCCTTGTCTAGTTTCAATGAGACGTCCAATGGAAGACACATGAATTGTCTTGAGTATAACAATAACAATTAATACTGCTATTCCAACTGTTGTACAGGTGATACATGTTATCACAAAGTTGACTAGCATTAGAAAAATTGCGAAACGTCGGGAACTTGTGGACGGTTCTTGTGGAAATTTTAAGAGCTTCCGAGAATTCAGAAAACTGAGAGGGGAACTCAAAATTAAGATAATGAATTCTAGTAGGACAGAAACGCAGAAGATGAATGAGTAAGCTAGTAAGTAGAGGAATGCCGTAAGAAAGATGAGTTGATCAAAAGACAGATGATTGAGACCAAGTGAATGAGAGTCGAGAATGGCTTGAATGTTCAAGACAGTGGAAATGTTTCCAGCTTTCTGGATTATCACAGGAAGGAAGGGTAGAAGCCCATAGATGGAAACTTTCAGGAAATTTTTTCGTAGAATACAACTCAGAGGCAGATAAACGATTCTTCCTTGATTCTTGAAGAAAGCTCCATTCCCATTGGAAATAGATTCCAAGATGGGCTGCTTGGATTCTGGAATTATTTGTAAAGAAAATGCGGAAAGCATAATTGCAGAGAGGAGAGGATAGAAAACGTTGAAGTAATGTCGAATAATCTGAATTAGAACCTCTGAGTCGGATAACTTCATCTTAATTGTGTAACCACAATTAGGGTCAAGCATTAGGTAAAGATGTGGATGACGCGAATCTTTCGAATTCTTTTTTGGAATGTTCAATCTCAAATTAATATCAACAAATTTCCCCTTGACCGGAGCGATCTGGTTAATCTGATCCTCTCTACTCCAAGGAACCCAAAAATGCACAAGACCATGTTCATAAGCGCTATTGTAACAAGAGGTAACTTCAACTCGAACGACATAACAATGCCAGACTTGATTCAATCCAACGAGAGTTAGATTATGGAAAATGGATTCATCTGCGATCGGAATTTCAAGCACTACTGACGGAGTTGACCAGAAAGAAACTCCTTGCAGAATGGATGGCAACATAATGGCTTTGTTTCGCTTGTTCACCGAGAAACGTTCCCCCAAGATACTGACAGCACCTGAGGTTGGACCAATATATGCAACTAGATGGTTATGGCCAGAGCTGATCAATCTATTTGAATCATACTTGAAGAGTTTACGCTCAGCTCCATTCGTTTTATGAACCAATCTCGTATATGGGGTGAGATTCTCACCAACATCACTGCAAGAGAATAAAAAGAAGTTAATTATAACCAATAAACATCGTAAATATCAATAAATACCAAATTTTTTTTGTTACACCGTCTATATTTGATAGAGTTGCATTACAAGCAAATAACCAATCACTTCTTAGAATATTACTTGTGACGAGGACAACATTTGTTTTCGGGACCAAAGGTATCATGATATAGGTTGGTTCGATGACTTGCTATAAAATAGAAATAGGTAAGGAATCAGTTGGAATCACAGTAAACCGAAGAAATATACTAACCTTTACTCTTCGAAAAGCAAAAAATCTCTCATCATGCGACACCCAGCTACCTCTCTCAGGAAACTCTATGTGAGTTGGAATGGCTTGATTTGCTGATGATCCACGGTTTCGATTAAGAAGATGATGATTTATCAAGTACATACGCCGCCTAATATCAGGCTCCACTCTCTTCTTTTTCGCATCAATAATCTCGAAAAGAAATTTGGTAAGTTTGAGAACTAACTGACGGCACCACACAATACACTGGTGATCTGTGGATAGCCAGACATCTGGAATGGACGTTGTGACCAAATGAGTATCACCAAGAGAAGGTGTGAGATCTTCGAATTGAGTTAGTTCAGATTTAACCAGCTTATCATGAAAACCTCCTCCAATGGAAATTATGGTCAAATGGGAGAGATCAGATGATTTTCTATTGGATCTCCAAAATTGGTTGGTCTTATGATAGTAAGAATTTATCACGTTGTCGAAATATACAGCTGAAAGAAGACAAGAGACCAGAGATTAATGAGATGATGCAGTAGATATTCATCAATTACAAAGGCATGAAGCTGTCAGTAGATTCTAATTTTTTGATGTTTTTTCAATCATGCTCCACGAGATAATAGTTGGAGGTCAATGTTCCACCATCAAAATACGATAGAATAGAGAGATGCAAAGTCATCATAATGAATATTCACCTGGACGTTTGTGAGGTGCCGCTAAAGTGATCAATAAGTCAACGAACTTGGGATCGAAGTTTTTGTGCAGGAAAACTCCTCTACTAATCAGTCCTCCCTGTAAAACAATAGTAGTTCACCATTTTAGTCAAAACTCATCACTTGCAATGAGTGTGGACTTACTATTGAATGGCCAATGATGATAAGTGAAACATTTCTATTCGGTTTTGAATAGAGTCTTCTGATGGCAGTGATAGCTTCGTAAAGAAACTCTGTTTGATCCACCAATTTGGACCCATAAAGAGCGGAAAGCTCCTCGTTAAAATCGATGGTAAAAAAATTTAAATGATGAGGCAATAGCTTATCTTCGGCCATTCGAAGAGCAACTGATCCAATTGAACGAACTTGCTTATAACTTCCACCACTTCCCGGGACAAACAGAACAGGGACACCAAATAGAGCTCCATCACTATATTCAAAGTAAAAGAGTAACAATTCAGGTAATCGAACATAATCAATTAATGTTAAAGATTGAATTACAGCACGAGATTTCAAATACAGAACGATGTAATTTGATCATTTGAGATCGAGAGAGAAAATACTCACCTCAAAAATTCAGCATATTCACCTTCACCATACATGTAAACATGATAATTTGGAAATTTTTTCGCTATCTGACTATTGAGATCCACAGGCTAGAGAGAGAGGAACGAGAACAAATGAATGAAAAAAAGGCCCCAAAACTGATCATATCATCATCAAACCAATCTACACTTACGATAAATTGAGGAAATTGATACATATAAGTCATCTCACAATTGTTAATCTCTTGTTTAAAAAAATAGCTGTGAAGACCGTAAAGAAGATACAAAAATAACACGGTCAAAAGCCATGCGGCTCTTGATGATAGAAGCTCTTTAACCATGGAACTCATTGTCAACCTTATTGATTGTCACACACTTTAAGCAAATGATGATGACAATTCATGATCATGTATGATAAATAATACAGAGGAAGAAAGGAAAACTTAACCACCGTCTCTACATTGCATCAGAAGGGAAACAAAACTGATTATGATGATCCGGCTTAAGAGGTGAAGAATGATGATGAAATCTTCTCTTCTGATAGAGGGCGATCAAGTTTATGAGACATTCAAAATTCGATATCAAAGTGAAAGTTCTAACAAATCTGCAGTACTTAGAACTCAGAACTGGGGGCTTAAAACTTTTCAGAATTGATAGATTGTGAGCTAGTGAACATTACAAATGAAGATATGAATGCATTGAAGCTAGTGAATTCCACTGATTCTATCGATTTTGGGAATAATATGTATCGATCTTCAGCTAATTATGAAGTCAATTCTGTTCTCAATCGGTTTTTTTATCACATTTGCAAGAAATGTATTGAGAATATTTACAAAAATGAAGCAGAAAGATTCTAGGGATGATGAATGGATGGATGAAAAATTTTATTGAACATTTGATCAGTTTTTCTTTTGCCTCGAAATCTGGGAGATTTATGCACATCATATGGTGAAGAGATTCCAAATAGTTTGCATTGCTGAGAAATTTCCCTCATTTCGGTATGACTGACTTGAGATTTGTTTTCCAATATTATTATTGATTATCAATTATTCAAGTTAAGCAAATCTAGTTACTGGTTTACTAGAATGGCTCTTGTGGAGTTCTCTTATTGACAAAATTTAGTTCCAGATCGTAGGTAAGTTTTCATTTGTTTCTCTTACATGAGATAGTTTTTCACTATCGTATCAATGAACCATTCATTGGAAAATTTTTGATGATCTCCGACCACTGTATGATTTATAATTTTACCTTGCTCATTCAATGATTTCAATCCTATTCGATCTGATTTGTAAAGATCAGTCTCTTCCATTGGTATAATTTTTTTCGACTTTCCAGGCAAATACTGACCGAAAGTTGATGAGGCAATCGGTTGAACGAATAAATCTTTTGAGAACATGACCATTACAAATTTTTCGAGTTTCAGTAGATTTTCTTTGTACAATGGTGTCACTTTTCTTTCACAGTTAATATCAGCCAAAAATATACTCTTCTCTCGATACGTTTCTTCTCTCGTTGGATCATGCCAATATTGAGCTTGAACTGTCCGAAAAAGTATTGAAAAAATAACGAAAGTCAATTTTCAACAGCAAGATGACCCTATCTCATCTCATAATACATTGATTCACACAGATATTACTTACCAATATTTTCTTGAACAAAGTCGAGATATGCACCGTAGCTTAACGCTTTACGAACCCAATCGCAAATATTCTTGTCATCCCCTAAACACTTGGGAATTCCGAAAACACCTTGATGCTGTGCTCCAATCGTGATCAAATTGACCACCGGAAGTGAGCATCTCTGCACAACTGCTCGAGCAAATTGACCACCTTGAGAAAAGCCTATGAAATTGAAGCCTTTGGTCAGTTTCGGATCATTCCTCAACATCTCGCAAACTCTGCCCACTTGAATATTGCTATCCATGAAGTATGAATTCATTTTATCCTCATATTCATCTCTACCAATTCGTAATGAGTTAACATAAGTACCCGGAATATGTTTTGTAATCAGTTTCACCACGTATTTAAGTCCATCAGAAGTATCACCCATTCCATGCCATATGACCACAGGCAAAGCTGCGTCAACTATGTGTAGGTGCAAGGTAATAATGAATGAATAAACAAAATTCAAGTTCATTTTGATAACTGAAAGCAAAATCAAATTAGCCTCGAAATGGTAATTTCTCTCAAATCAATGCATCAATATCAGATATGATGATGGAGAAATCTGGATTAATTTCACCAAAAAAAAACAATTTTAGGAAAACCAAGGAAGCAAGCAATAATCAAAAGTTAGTGGGAACATGATATGGACAAGAAACATTTCGCAAGGAGTATTTGTAATAGGTGATATTATATGAATGAGAAATCCTAGACGAAATGATGCCTTGCTCAATATGCCAGTATTGGAAAAATTTCGGAAAACTACCCATACCGGCAATACATGCCCTATGTACATTCCTCCTCATAATGATTATTATGATCCTTCCTTGTGAGATGAAGTCAATCAGATTTGTCATTGAGTCTAGTAAAAGATGGACAATAGAGAAAGGCACACGAGTATTGTTTAGAACTAAACTTCTCATGTTGTTCAGCTCGATGGGTTGTGGTGATAGTGATGATGATGAAGATTCTTCTTGCTACGAATTTTGACCTGCTTCTCTTTCCGAAGTGATCCCATGGCTTGGATTGTATTCTTTCAAATTAATAAATCTTAAATTAGGCATTCCTTTGATGATTTTGATTTATTTCCAAAAGATTGGGAAAATCGTTCGGTGCTAAATCCAATTATTCAATGTTGATGCAAAGCTCTCGAATCTTTCCCTGGGAACCAGCATACTATATGGTACATCCGTTCAATGATAGAGGTAAGATCAGGTGATTACCTGTGAGGGGGCAAAGTGGAAGGAAAAT
The DNA here is from genome assembly GCA_003956705.1 of Brevipalpus yothersi. Classification (NCBI taxonomy): domain Eukaryota; kingdom Metazoa; phylum Arthropoda; class Arachnida; order Trombidiformes; family Tenuipalpidae; genus Brevipalpus; species Brevipalpus yothersi. The sequence continues at coordinate 167,233 of QZCP01000401.1, forward strand.
AACAACATCAGATATTCATGGGTTATATTATGACTTTCAATGTTCTTGTAAAGTTAAAGGGGGAAGGAAAGTAGATTGGAAAGTTAATTTTAATAGTCTGTCGAGTCTGGCAATCGATAGAAAATGATGGCGGGAAAATGGAACCCCCGAAAAAAAATTGCTTCGAGGGTGAGAGAAATGAAAAGATTATGAAAGATTGAAACAAAATACAGGTCCGATATCGATTGGAATGAACATAATTTGATCAACAGTTGTTTGTGGCAAAAAGTCGAGACTATTGAGGAAGTGTGTTTTTTTCGCTCTCTCTTTCTCAAAAAGAGAATGTACTCCAAAATGTGTAACTTCTGGCAAATATTGGCTCACATATGCTTCCGGGTCTAATAAGTGAAGGAGTTTCAGAAGAGAGAAGAAGTTACCCTTGAAAAGAATAGGATTTAGATCGTTTCCAGAAAAGAGTGAAAGACTTTTCAAGAATGGACAGGGTTTTTCCAAAAAAAGAGTAAAAAGATCTGCTCCTTGACACGGTCAGCAAGTGAGGCCAAAAAATGTCCATACAATTGGTTGGGGGTCTGATTGACAGAAATCTCAAAGGTGTAGGTCATAAAAAGCTTGTTTTCAAGAACAAGTGGCTTTCTGTGACTCAGTTGGTCAGCTGATTCATAAAACAAAAGAGAAGTAAAAAGAGAGAGAGAAAGAGAGAAATTTATGTATGCGGTCTCGAGAAATCATCTTCATTTCATTTGTGAACTCGTCTTTCTATGATTTCATTTTTTTGTGAAATGAATCCAGACAGTTTTGGTTAGAGTTTTACGACTTATAATTGCCAGAGTAGTTCGCTTAGTAACTAGTTTTGGTTTGACTTTCGATCGGTTGCTTTAAGCATTTCTGTGTTTGTTCGAATCAAGTTTAATTGTTGTCAAAAATGGACCAAAATCGAATGCGATACCAATCATCGCTCTCCACTCACTATGGAAGTTCGGAAATGTGGTATAATTTTTCGGAAATGAAAAAGTTCTCAACTTGGAGAAAACTGTGGGTTATATTGGCGAAAGCCCAAAAAGAATTGGGAATTCCTATCAAAGATGAACAAATCCGTGAAATGGAAGACAATGTAGAGAATATTGATTTCAAATTCGTGGAAGAGGAGGAAAGCCGGACAAGACATGATGTAATGGCTCACATTCATGAGTTTGCTAGAAGATGTCCAACTGCTGCACCAATTATTCATCTCGGAGCCACAAGTTGCTTTGTAGGTGATAACACTGATCTCATTCAGATGAGAGATGGACTCGAAATTCTGCTACCAAAGTTGGCCCGATGTATTGATCGTCTCTCAGGTTTTGCTAAAAAGCATTACCGAGAACCAACTCTTGCATACACCCACTTTCAACCAGCCCAACCAACAACGATTGGGAAAAGAGCTTGCATTTGGATTGCTGATCTACTGAAAGGTCTTAGAAACATAGAAAGAGCTCATGATGACCTGAAGTTTCGGGGGTGTAAAGGTACCACAGGAACTCAGGCTTCTTTTCTCCAATTATTTGAAAATGATCATGAGAAGGTTGTCCAGCTCGACAAAATGGTCGCTGGAAAAGCTGGATTCAGTCATACTGATCCCATTTGTGGACAAACCTATTCCCGTATAGTAGATAGTGGAGTTATTTTTGTTCTCAGTTCTCTCGGAGCTACCATTCATAAAATTTGCACGGATATTCTTTTACTCGCTCATGATAAAGAGATCGAAGAGCCATGCGAAGCTAATCAAGTTGGATCAGGTGCGATGCCCTATGAACTCAATCCGATGCCATCAGAACGATGTGGTTCTTTGGCTTATTGTTTGATAGATCTAATCGGTGGTACTCTCAACACTCATGCGGAACAGTGGCTGGAACGAACGCTAGACGATAGTGCCATCAGAAGAATCAACATCCCGGATGCATTCATTTTGGCGGATGAAATTTTGGAAACACTACAAAATATTAGTGAGGAATTGGTTGTGAACCTCGCCGTGGTTCGCAAAAATTTGAACGAGGTTTGTTAAATCGAGATACACAATCAGTCAATTCAAATGCTCATGAATATTACTTATAATTTCACTTCTTATTCTCAAGGAGCTCCCATTCATGGCCACAGAGAATATAATTGTAGCGATGGTTAAAATGGGTGCCAATAGGCAAGAGTGCCACGAGATGGTAAGGCAGTTATCACATGAAGCCGCAAATCAAGTGAAAAAGGAGGGGAAAAAGAATGATCTAATCGATCGCATCATGGCATCAAAGTATTTTGATCCAATAAAGGAACAAATGCATGAGATTCTCCGTCCAGAAACATTTACGGGACGAGCTCCAGAGCAGGTCGAGTTTTTCTTGCAAGAGGAAGTCTATCCAGCTATTAAGGAATATCAGTCAAAAATGGACCAAAATGACCATTATCGAATGAATGGGAAACTCATTCGATTTCAGTCTCCTCTCTCAACTCGCTATGGAAGTTCGGAAATGTGGTATAATTTTTCGGAAATGAAAAAGTTCTCAACTTGGAGAAAACTGTGGGTTATATTGGCGAAAGCCCAGAAAGAATTGGGAATTCTTATCACAGATGAACAAATCCGTGAAATGGAAGACAATGTAGAGAATATTGATTTCAAATTCGTGGAAGAGGAGAAAAGCCGGACAAGACATGATGTGATGGCTCACATTCATGAGTTTGCTAGAAGATGTCCAACTGCTACACCGATTATTCATCTTAGTGCCACGAGTGGTTATGTAAGGGATAACACTGATCTCATTCAGATGAGAGATGGACTCGAAATTCTGCTACCAAAGTTGGCTCGATGTATTGATCGTCTCTCAGGCTTTGCTAAAAAGCATTACCGAGAACCAACTCTTGCATACACCCACTTGCAACCAGCCCAACCAACAACGATTGGGCAAAGAGCTTGCATTTGGATTGCTGATCTACTGAACAATCTTGAAAATATTGAGAGAATCCATGATAAACTGGAGTTCCGGGGGTGTAAAGGTACCACAGGAACTCAGGCTTCTTTCCTACAACTTTTTGAAAATAATCATGAAAAAGTTGTCCTACTTGACAAGATGGTCACTGGAAAAGCTGGATTCAGTCATACTGATCCCATTTGTGGACAAACCTATTCCCGTATAGTAGATAGTGAAGTTATCTTTGTTCTCGCTTCGCTAGGAGCTTCCGTTCACAGAATTTGTTCTGATATTCGATTACTTGCTCATAAAAAAGAAATTGAAGAGCCTTTTGAGCCCGATCAAGTTGGATCAAGTGCAATGCCATACAAACGCAATCCAATGCGATCAGAACGCTCTTGTTCTCTGGCTCGTTGCCTGATGAAGCTTGTTAATGGTGGTCTCAACACTCATGCTACACAGTGGCTGGGAGGAACGTTAGACGATAGTGCCATCAGAAGTATCAACATCCCAAAAGCATTCATTTTGGCGGATGAAATTTTGGAAACACTACAAAATATTAGTGAGGAATTGGTTGTGAACCTCGCCGTGGTTCGCAAAAATTTGAACGAGGTTTGTTAAATCGAGATACACAATCAGTCAATTCAAATGCTCATGAATATTACTTATAATTTCACTTCTTATTCTCAAGGAGCTTCCATTCATGGCTACAGAGAATGTAATTGTAGCGATGGCTAGAATGGGTGTCAATAGGCAAGAGTGCCACGAGATGGTAAGGCAGTTATCACATGAAGCCGCAAATCAAGTGAAAAAGGAGGGGAAAAAGAATGATTTAATCGATCGCATCATGGCATCAAAGTATTTTGATCCAATAAAGGAACAAATGCATGAGATCCTCCGTCCAGAAACATTTACTGGACGAGCTCCAGAGCAGGTTGAGTTTTTCTTGGAAGAGAAAGCCTATTCAGCTATTAAAAAATATCAAGCCGACCTGAATATTAAAGCTCATGTTAAAAAGTGAGGGAAAAATTTTTAATCATAGAACATTATTCTTCGTTTGTTTTACATGAGGTAATTCTTCACGATAGTATCAATAAACCATTGATGAGTGAACTTCAAATGATCCCCGATCACGGTATAATTTTTCAATTTACCTTGTTCATTCAATGTTTTCAATCCTATCCGATCTGATTTGTAAAGATCAGTCTCTTCCATGGGAATAATTTTCGATGATTGTCCAGGTACATATTGTCCGAAAGTTTCGGATTCGATTGGTTGAACGAATGAATCTTTTGTGAATAAAACCATGACAAATTTTTCAAGTTTCAAAAGATTATCTTTGTAAATCTGTTTCACTTCCCTCTCATTGTTAATATCGGCCAAAAATATACTCTTTTCTCGGTAAGTTTCCTCTTTCGTTGGATCATGCCAATATTGTGCTTGAACTGGTGAAAAAGGAACAAAAAACAACAATTAAAAGTTAATCTCCAGCAGCAAGATCAAAGATCATCTGATCTCATTCTGATTAACGCTGATTGATATTTATACACACACAGATATATCACTTACCAACATGATCTTGAACAAAACTTTCATAGGCACCATAGCTCAACATTTTACGAACCAAATTGCAAAGTGTCACATTACTACCTGGACATCTAGGAAAACCGAAAACACCTTGATGCTGGGCTCCGAAAGTGATTAAATTAGCCACAGGAAGTGAACATCTCTGCACAACTGCCCGAGCGAATTGACCACCTTGAGAAAAGCCCAAAAAATTGAAGCCTTTGGCCAATTTTGGATCATTGCTCAACATTTCACAAACTGTGTCTACTTGATCGTTGACATTCATGAAGTAAGAATTGAAAATATCTTCTTCTTCATTCTTGCCAATTCGTATCGAAGTCACATAAATATCTGGAATCTGTCCTGTGATCAAGTTTACCAGGACATCAAGTCCAGTGGAATGGTCACCCATTCCATGCCATAGGACCACAGGTAAGGCGGCATCAGCTGTATGTAACAATAAAGTAACAAAAATCGAATAAACAAAACTTGATTTCATCTTAATTAACTCTTCCTCCAAGCAACTCAAATTAGCAGAGACATAAAAAATGTGTTGATGCTACTTTTTTCTCTCTTTCTCGGTTGGATGATCGATAAGATTACTCTGCTCACAATAATTATCTTCCATTGAAAGCTATCACAATGTCAATAAAGTGAGAGAAAATGTTGAACCTTTGGAGTGTCAAAATTGTTGTCATATTACCTACCTGATTATTTATGATTTTGTCGAGTTGATCTCATCATTTTGTTATTGATAATTGAATCATTGATAGAATAGAATTGCTTAACATGACGCTGGACTTATCAATTTGGAAAACTATGTTGCGATTAGATGATTAGCTACATGGTTTGAATAGATTGAGAATATTAGAATTTCAAAAAGTAACAGTTCCCAAGTTTTTTTGGTGGCAAACTTTGAATAACTGTAAACACATACTTGATATCAATAGATTAAAGGTTCATCATTAGAAATTGATTACTTTCAATCTATGATAGCTTTTCCCGAGGCTAACAATAATGATGTCTCTCTTAAAAACAATTTCAGGTATTTTTAAATCAAAGAAAATACTAATTGTTGTGATAGAAAAATGTTACTCATTTTGCAAAAACTTGAATAAAATAGGTAAAAATTTTTCATTTTCTCAAAACCTCTTTTTCTTTTTTTTTCCACAACAAAATAACAGTTCAACAAATTGATTTAAATTCAAGATGATGAATGAAATGAAGTTTCAAAAAATTTAATTGAACCTCAACGTTCGGACACTTGATCTTAAAAATAAATTTGTTCCAAAAACGGAGAAGGGCTACTCAGACTGGGAAAAAGAATCGGGTTTTTGGAGAGCAGTTAGGAAAGCAGTTAGAAACCAGATATTCGAGTCTGCTGGGCACCAAGACCTCTTTTTTCAGGGCGCTCTTCCATTTCATGACCTAGTCATGAATTAATCGTGATCTAAATTTTCTCAACCCTCATCGTGATGGACACCGTGTTTGCCGTTGATCATATTCTTGAACTTATTTTCAACAATCTCTCTGGCCGAGATCTACTCAATTGTCAACTTGTGTCCTGTGAATGGTTCACTGTCGCTCGAAAAGTTCTATCACGTCGACGATCAAGCTACTTTTATCTGAGTGATTCGAATATATTGCAAATAAATGCGAAAACAGTCAAAGGAGATGCCAAAATTGAAGGGGTAAACTTTCCAAATATTTTTTCTCACAAACGGAAAAATTTCTCATTCTCAATCAATTTTTAGGAAGTTTTTTGGTTCCAATGGTTGATGAAAAACTTTCCTTCAACCCAATTTCTAGTGAGTATACCGAAATTCCTCCCTCTCTTCCTTTCATACAATCTTATTCTATCATATTTGCTCCAGAAAATTACATCTGACTCAATTGAGGGCGATCATGTTGAAAACTGTATCAGTAGCAGTGATCCTGTGTTCATACGCAAAGTGATAGCTGACAGAACGATGTGTGCACCAAAATTTGCTCTCATATTTGGACCACTTTCACCCGCCTGTGTGCCCAGTGGAGTGCCAACATTGATAATTGGAACCAATAAGGCCATCTATTCTGCTGAACAGAGCAAAAAAGTTCGAGAAAATGCTTCCTCTCTGGTCAATGTGTCTGGCTTTCTGTTGAGTGATTCATGCACAAATCTGAAAATTGAATTGATCAGCAATTGGTTTGACCCGTCACTGGATGTATCGAAAACAATTAGTAGCCTGAAATTTCCAAAATATGTTCTTATCCGATTGGATCAAGCTGATGGCATAACTCATAATCCAAAGCTCCAAAGTTTTCTTGCTCATCTGAGTGATGTCAATTGTAAAGTATCTCTTGTGTGTTCACCTTTCTGCATCCACCGAACTTCATCCATGTCTGATAAGAGTTTCGTTTACGGAACCCAACCTGTGGTCATCTTCTCTGGACCCAAGATGGTGACCGTCCAGAAAAGTTTCACCGATTTGGATGCAGATTTCCTGATGGAGGTGAAAATGTTCAAGAGTTCATTGAATTTTGATCCAGATTTGAATGATCAGTCATCTCAAACTTTGGGTTTCGTTTTCGGAACGTCTCTGTCCGAATTTTGCATGGAAAGAATTAGGCAAATTTTTCCTCGAGTTGTATTTATTGGAGCAGTCTACAATATGAACAGAACCATCATTGCGAATTATTTTGATGATCAACCATCATCTTACTTCCAGCCTGTCTCTTTAAAAAGTTTCTCTGAGAGAGTCAAAACGACTTTGATGAGAGGTTCACCTCCGAAAGATGGATTCACAATTACATTGATGAACATCGCTTCAAATGCCAGATAAGAGAGATGATAATCTGCTTTAGTGATGAAATGATTGTTTTAGAAGTTTATTTCATTTTATCATACTTCAAATCAATTCACTATCAGTCCGTGGAAATATCTGACAGGAAAAAGAGAAGGAAAGGCGATGAATTTTTTCTCATCAACAAAATGAATTGTAATTACATTTGATGTTACAAACCTTCAATGAGCCTAATAAAATGCCGTTTTCTTTAAATTCTTCATTAAAATCCAATTGAATGGAGTACAAATATTTGAAATCACCAGAACGAGAGATTTGATATCCAGCAAGAATCCATCCATTGTCAATATTAGCGCTAGCAAACCATTGAAAACTGGGATTTATCCTAATTGGGACAAAGTTTTTGATAAAAATTCTCGAAATCATCCAAAATTATCTAGATTACCAACCTTTCTGAATGAAATTGAAGTTCATTTGAAATATCCGAATCATCAGAAGATCCCATTTTTACTATTATCGGAATTTTTTGAGGTAAATATTCACCAACTTTATGAGTTAAATTGATCTCAATTGAAGTTTGAGAAAGATCGAAACAGCAACTCAAAATGGGTTCATCAAAATCTCGTAAAAGTAGACAAGAGCCTCCATTGAACGCCTCATCCACATATACTTCATCGTGATGATAGTTTCTTGTTAGAGGATCACATTTAGATAAATTGAACCATGGATTTGAATCAATCTTGAGGCCATCCTTATAGATCGAATTTCCAAAACCTTGACAAAAGTTTGTCTCGAAAGGCAATAACTTTGGAACATGTCGAATAGGCAGCTGAAGTTTTCGCCAAAAATCGATCTGATTCTTTTCAAAATCCTCTTCGCCCATCACTTCGTGAACCCATCCAGGAGCAAATAGTGCAATTGAGAAAGAATAGGAAATAATTTTTTCGATTGCTAACGATGTGTTGAATCCTCCACCACCATAACATCCACGTCCAAAAATATCGACACCAACGAAAACATCTTGAATTCTATCATGAGCAAATTTGAGTGACCTTTCTAGACTCTCATCGTTCCATCCATAATTGAGAAAGATTCCATCACATTTACGAAAGAATTCGATATTCTTATCATTGAGTTCATTTTGCCAATCCAATTCTCCTTTGATCGTAACCGAATCGTACCAGATGACAATGGATTGCGGATCCACAGAACTCATCTCTGATTTCAAAAGTTCCAAAAAATTGACTAAACAAGGCACATTGGAATCATCTATCGGATTCTCTATATTGATGAACCAACCATCAAATCCATAGGTTGATGCAATGGAAATCAATTGTTTCACCAGATTCATCATGAGTTTCTCACATGAGAAAATGGTTTCGCAGATTGCTTTACCAGACACATCTTCAACTATGAAAGTTCCTAGAATTGGAACTCCATTTCTATGAGCTGCACTGATCCATGTTATCGGCGGAATTGTGACCAAATAATGACTGAAGTATATGAAAATATCGATGTAAGCCCAATGAAAAAACCGATAGGCACTCGAATTGCTACATCCATCCACAAACCTATTGTGAAGTGGAAAGGTCAGAGAGAGAGACATTAAAATTTGGCCGGGAAACATAATCAAAACAAACATCTTACCTGTCTTCCTGATAGCCACCTTTCATGTCATGGCACAAGATAACCTTTGATCCATGATAAAATTTGTGCTCATGTAGTTTGATGGGCTTTTCGAACTTGAACTCTTGCGGACACCATTCCTGTAGCTCCTCAAATGTCCTCAAAGGTTGACACTCACGATCAGAACACATGATCATGTGATCATTATCAGATTTAAATATATTGGATTATATAAAAACATTCCTCAGTGTCCGGTAAACACATGAGAACATTATCTACCAGTTGGACAAACAAAATGAACACATCCATCTTCTGAGCCACACATTCAGACATGACTTTGAGCATCAAGTAGATCACTTCTCAATCGGACACTTCTCATTAATTCGGAGCGAGTCATCGATTGAACGATGAAACTCATTGTGTCAGCATTTAATTTAAACTTTGAACATGATTGTCACTACTTTTCCATCTGATTTGTTGATCCATAGTTTCTGAAAGAGAGATGATGATAATAAAACTTAGTCTCCGACATTGGAAGGCCAATCTTCATCAGAACATGGTTGGAGAAAAATGTCCGAACTTAATGATGATGACAAGATAAGATCAAATATCGAACATACCCCAATTTCCTAATGAAAATAAAGAAAAAATAAGTTTACAAAAAAAACGCAAACAGGCACAACATGAAATCCAAAGTCTAGATTCTAGACCATAAAAGCCAACAATATATAAACAAAGTCGAACTGCTATTCACACGTGGACAACAAACCTAACTTTCGCTGTCACTAGGTGAGAAGTGAGAAGGTCTATGTCAAAGAGTAAGGAGGAAGTTCCTCTTTGGTCTATGTGATCTCTGGCTACCAGTGAGATTCCTTTCCTTCCATGATCTGCTTCAATCTTATGGTGATCGAATTCTTTGCTAAACTTTACTTGGATGAATCGAGTATACATGTCAGGAAAAAAATCACATGCATTCGAATCATCTAGAGTGGTTCTCTATATTTTTTTTAGATCACAGCTGATTCGAATGTGAATTTGAGATCGATTTTCCTCAAGAAAAACCACGCATATGATTCAATTTGACGAATATATATTGGAAGAGGATCATGAGTGGAGCATATTTATTTAGGCTCAATTAGTTTATTCATCCCTAATTTGACACTTTCCTTCATCGCAAAATCGGATGCCTATGGAATGATGATGTCAAATGAGAGATATTTAAACCACAGACCATTCATTCTTGATCAAAGCTATCGCTTTCATGACCAAAGTGTAATTATAAATTAGTTATGAATAGCTAGTCCCTTAGTATTTATGAATCATCATTTCAGTAATGATTAATGAATGCCTACGCAAGTAGGCATATACACGTACGTGTCCATTAAATTCAAATTTTTTACATAAGCATTAACTCTCTACTTTCCTTACCATCGATTGTTCGTAAAACAATCAAAAAGTGAATGGAAACGGTTGATCACAAATCAATTAGCATCAAATGCATTCTCTCTCTCTTCCTCTGAAAAAATTTCATCAGCAAAATCATTTCAATGAAGTACTCTCTGAAATTCCAGCATTCTCATCGTCAGCATCCAACTAATTACCATGAAATTAAAGTCCACAATTTAGTTCCGCTGGAATGTGTGTGCTTAACGTTACGAATTGAAGAGAGAAACGATATGAATAGAGGGCGCATTTAAAAGGTGTATTGCGTCATCTGTTTTCTTTTTTCGTAACATTTGAAGACGCTGTTTTGATTGTTTAGTTTGAATGATAAAACTTTTGCCAATTGTGTGTATATTTTTAACGTTATATAATGGATAAAGTATTTCAAATTGATCATATATTGGAATTGATTTGTAGCTTTTTGAATGCTAAAGATTTATTGAATGTTACCCTGGTGAATAGGAAATGTTTCCTTGTGGCTAGAAAATCTCTCGCATCATCAACAAACAAATTCTTTTATTTGAGTTCACGTTCTGGTTGTGAAGATTCTTTGGTAAGTAGTAAACGATGTGTAAATACGGTTGAATGAAATGGAAACACATAGGATCTGAATGAAAATTTATCCTCGTTGTTTTGATTTTCCTGACACCATTATTTACCTCCCCAAGAATCAAACTGAGCCATCTGATAGTTCATCAAGTGTTCCCCTTGTTCAGATGCTGGTAAGTGGTCAAGATGCATGACGTGTTTTGCAAATTTTTTGATATTCTACTCTCAATTTCAATAGGAATCTCTCAGTTCTTTGAAGAGAAGTGCATCTCCTTTCATTCCCTCAAGACCAATTTATGCTGTAAGTTGGAGAAAATTTTCTCACAAAGTTCGATCAAACCAATTTCAAAATCTGTTTCACTGATTCTTCTTATTTTGTTGTAGGGTCTGATCTCTTCGGATGGAACGAATCAAAAAAATGAAAAAGTTCTCAAAGAATGTTCACTCGGTGGTTTCACTATGATCCCAGATCTTAGGACTTATCTTGCCTGCAAAGCGACATCAGAACAGTCTATCACTATCTATTTTGGACATAATGCAAAAATTTTACAACACTCGGTCCCCGATAGATCCCCAAGCTTGCTTATCAGTACTAGATTTCCAATTTCTTTTCCTCTGCCCAATAAGATTCAACAATTGGGTGCATCTTACTGTCAAAGCTCCCCGGTAGAAGTGATTGGATTAGCTATCAATAGATTTCAAGTCAATTACAAGATTGCTGTTTTTAGTTGGGATGATCCCAAGAGAGTCAATTCAGTTTTGAATGATCTGAATTTTCCGATAAAACATGCTTTTTGCTTCTTCAAAAAGCCCATCTCTCTATCCAAAAAACCTGCACTCTGTGAGCTTTTAACCATTAACCATGAGAACTTAAGTTTATTGTTTGATGATAATTTTTATGTTTATCTGAGAAGTACAGGTCGACAATTTTTGCAAATGAAGAATATGTCTTTTGCTTTTTGTGGTAATGGAGTCAAATCAGCTCAACATCGTTTCTCGTCAACTGATGATGATGCAATTTTATCTGAATCTTTGGAATTCAGATCTTCTCTTTTATTTGATCCAGACAAGATTGATTCTATGAATCAAACTATTGGATTCGTTATTTCATCTCATATTGTACCTATTTATCAATTTTTATCGTTGATTCAAGAGGTTTTTCCCACAGTCAACTTTATAGGCACTGCCGTTTCATGTTCTGAGTCTTTTCTGAAAAAGATGAGGCAAACAGTTCCCGATCGATCAAAAGTTGGTCAGAGGAAGAGCGAGAAAATAATTTCTACTCTTGAAAACAATTCGATGAGTGATCGACATTTCAAGATTATTCTCATAAACTTGACCCGAAATTTTTTCTGACCATTCTTTAATTTGTTCAGCATTTATTGTTATTGGATGCATTCTCCCATATTGGATGAAGCGTATTAAATTTAGGAGCAGATTGGATTTGTGAAGAATCTCATCTCTCCTCTAAAACACAGAGTTTATTAATATAAGCTAAGCCCTATATGGAATGAGTGAACTTTCTTCATACCTTTGCCAAGTTTTGAAAATTTTTCCGATTTCATGCTTCAAATTGACTTTTTCTCACGATTGATTTGAACAGATCCAGGAAATTATATATCAGAACGCATATTCTAACGGCAGATAGCCCTTTTTTCGATTTATTTGCCCATTAGCTTCTCGTCTCTCACCGATATCTAGAGCATCACAATTCTATAAAGGACTAGACCGGAAAAATTTTGGCAAAGGTGGACTGACTAAATATATGCTTTCATTCTTGCTCTCACGTAAAGTGTTCACCTTTCATGTATGCTAGGAATTCATTTGAGCCTAGGAACATGATCATGCTTTATGGTAGAGTTTTTCTCGAAGATAAATATCCAGAAAATGGGTTTCGAGATTTGATCAAATTTTCTTGACCATGAATACAATTTCAACTCCCAAAGTTGAAATGGAAACCTTCCCTCCATCGGATTCCTAAATCAACCAAGAAGAATAAACCCACTTTTTTTATGATAGGGTACGGTAGGCAAGATGATTTTTAATGATGTCAATAGATCACAAAAGTTCCACTATTATAAAAGAGACTAGATTGTTCTAATTCATGATTTCAGGAAAATACAGGCGGGACAATGTGTGTCAGTGTCTGTTGTTGGACCATTTCTCAGATAATTAACAATGATTCATTTTCTTTATTTCCTTCATTGCAAAGGATACCAAATTGATTTTTTGAAGCACATTGAGCAAGATAGAAAAATTTTATTCTTCAGATCTTTTTTTCGACTGCTTTCCTTTTCTGCTTCTGTAGCCTCGTGAAATTTCCGCCCTTTTGCAACCATATTAATTATTATTAGTCCACTTGTTCTCATCATCTTGTTTCCAAAACTTCAGTAAAAAATATGGTTTCATGGATGTGAGTATAAGTTCTTCTGTGAGAATATAATTTTCAATATTGGTTTTTTTGAAATATTCATCATGAAAAATTTTTTTAAATGGAGATAATCTCTTGTAACTCTTACCTCCATGAAAATCAGCCATGAAAATGATTGAGAACGTGAAGAGTAAGATGATGAATGGTGAGAACATATCAGAATAATATCTGATTTGATCTGATGAGCTGTTCACAATCAAAGGAAGAACTGAGACAACTCTACTACATATTATGTCCATCTTTTAAAATGCTACATAACAGGTGAAATAACGAACTCTCAATTTGAGGTGTACAATTTTTGCTGATAGAAATCGATACCATGTTTGAATTGATAGCCATAAAATGAGAATTGAGTCTAATAAATGCTGGTTTGACATTTACAGTAGTTTATAAATCGACAGAAGTGGAGGGTTAATGAGCAAGATGATTCATGATGGCTGAGTAAGGGATTAGCGCGAATAATGAAGCAGCATCGGAAGATGAGAACTTTTTGATTCACAGGAACCAGTTTCTAGCTTCGAGTATGCTGTCCCATAGAAGAGGATCGAAGGATTTATCTAACCTCTAAATGTTATTCGATTTCATTATTACCCAAAAGACAGAAGGTTGGATCCTCTCATAATTTCTCTTGATCTATCCCATCAATTTGAATTTTGTTCACATCTTTGATAAGACTCGCTCTGTCCATGGCCGATATACCGTGCTGAATACCGGATCATTCGTCGAATCATCTTTTATGTTACTTCTCGTTGTACTTCTCCAAGTTCTTTTGTTAGTCCTGTTTCGACAAATGTAAATTTTTTTCATGATGTTCGTATGAGGGATGAAAAGTTGACCAAGTCAACTAACTAAGTTGTGTTTTGAATGACTGGATGTTTCAGTTGATTTACAGTCATGAGATAAGAAACTTGACTTGATTTTCAATCCATCAACGGTTAAATACGAGCGAATAGATTTTATCGGGGGTATTATCAATTGATCTTGAAAGGAAAATGGTACATCTACAATTGAACAAAGGTGAAAACATTTTTTCAAGAAAAATTATCTTGTTTGAAGAAATTTCTTACATTTTTGCAGATGCTTTTACTTTCTCATCTCGAAAACCAACAAGACGAGTGTTTGAAATTTAGCGATGGATGTGAACAAGCCAACAAAAGATTCAAAGAGGTGACAGTTGAGAGAGCAAAAAAGATCCTGTCCAATCATATTTCCAAAAACGCGATGAGATGCTTTTTCAACAATCACGATAAAGTCTGTAGGCTTTGGGATCAGGGTGATATACGTCTCGGGTTTGATGGCATGGTTTATGTAATGAAAATAGAGAACATTTTCAAGGGTGGGAAGATTAGGGAAATTACGTGCTTTTGGAAGAGAGATTTCAGACATGATCCAGGCTTCTTCATTCGCTTCGATTTTTCACGGGTGGCTGTGGACCCACGAGAATATTTTTCGGACTTCAAGAATTTCTGGGATAAAATGGTGGAAGAAATGTCAGAACCAGGAGACAAGCGGTCCTCTATTGAAGAGCTCATGAAACAAAAAGCGAAGAGAACGATCAACTGAGAATCAGAAAGCTGCTGAATGATCATGTTCGATTGAAACGGATTTTCTTTGAATAATGGTGTGCAAGCCAGTATCTGGCCCACGAAGGAACAGGAGCATGTTATTTCTCTCTCTCTCTCACTGTTACTCTATGACTATCGATTTGTCTCTCTTTATTGATTTTTCTTGTTAGTTATAATGTCTGTGTGTATTTCATTAGCTGGACGTCCAGTCTGAAACTTAGTCAAATAGCCTTGATTCCTAAGCGAGAATCGATATTGTCTGACTCGTGTAGAGCCTCTAGAATGCATTTTGCTCTCTTTCTAAGGAGGAGTAGATAGTAGAAAAGAATACAATGTAACTATGTAGGAATAAAAATCATTAAGCTGGTGGACTTTAGAGAGTGAAGTTGAAATTTTGTGCTGTTCTCTTTCAATTATGCAACAAATTCCGTTGCATGGTGTAATGAGTTTGTGATAATTGAAAAATTTCCACTGTGTTTTGCGGAATTAAAATATTAATTCTGTACATATATATTTCAATAATAAGTCATATCTTTGGATTGATATAAATTTTTTCTGTCAATCAACTGAAAAATTGACAATAACTCGACTAGTTTCTTCTTTCCACCCCAGCTCTACTTTTTGGACTTTTTTGCCCTCAACGAACTGAAAAGCCATCATTCTGCCACCAAATATACCATCAATTGATCAGTTGAGAAACGAGCTGATGAATCATCTGATTCATCTAGTATCTCGACGCCATGCGTGAATGGGTGAGAAGAACAGCAATTAGTCAGAGGTTTGGAAAAATTTCACCATTATCATCACTGGTACCAGTGATTCAGAAAATATTCGACCAGTTTAAAGAGTTACTGAAACTTATTCTTCACAAAAAACAATTCACATGGGGCCTCCTGTGAGCACTTGAAGATGAATGACTGATTAAGCTGTTACAATTTGAAGATTTGAGCAGAAAAAAATTGATCCAGCTAGTGATTGCTGAGTACACCAAAAATACTCACTCGAGTTTATACCCGAGTATGTCAAAAGTGATAGAGAAGAGCAATAGTGAAAATGGTTGACGATCTAGAAAAAATGGACATAGTGTAGAGATCATTCTAACTATGGGCTTTCTCCAAGATCGTGGTCCAAAAGAAGCCTGGTGAAATAAGGACATGTATCAATTATCGACTATTTGAATGCCATGACCAAGCAAAATGAATACCTTTTAGTGTGAATACATACTGTTCTTGATTCATCGGAAGGAGTCAGATACTCTATAGGACTCGACTCACGTCTGGGTTTTTTTCGAGTTGAAATGGACCCCATTGATGAGAAAAAGCATTATTCATCACACGAAACGGCTGGTTCCTTTTCAATCGAATGCCATTCGGTTTGAGTAGTGTCTTTTTCATGGTTTCAAAGACTCATGAATTCATCCTGGATCCTCTGAAATACATTTGTTGCCTGGTTCAATTGGATGATACAGTAGCATCCTTACGTACTTTCGATGGACGTTCAGTAAAGTTGAAAAGGTTTTGGATCTTTCATCATGAGCTAATCTTAGACTCAAATCAAGAAAAGGTTTCTTCCTGCAAAAAAATTCTGTATCTGGGATATGTAAATAGCATAAGATAATTATTCAACATAACAATATATTCAATGTTTTGTGTCTGAATGTACGTCTTCACAGAAACTATGTTGTCTGCTGGGACCAATATTAGCTTTTGTAGCTTCATACTGAAACTTAGCATCTTCTATCAAGTATATGAGTGAGCTAGATAGTCTCTGATCGTGGTTCCGAATAACCCGTCGTAATGTCTTCATGATTATCAATCCATTAAATCAAATCGTCATTCACATTGCTTCCAACGAAAGATTGAATGATGTTGGGACCATAACTACATGTTATTTGATTAACAATATGATTCGACTCCCCATTTAATTCATGAACATCATCAGCTCGCAACTGATTGTCTCTAATTGTAATACTAGATTCGCTATAAGATGTACTGATTGTTTCAGAACTCAGAAATCAGTCACATTGAAAATGATGTGGAAGACATCGAACTCAGAGAAGTAGTGTGTTATTTTTCATCGGAATATACATTGTAGATGTTTTGCAAGTGAGAGAGAGAGAGAGAGAGGAAGAGAGACATTCATTATTATTCGAGACCTAATAAGGTCCTGAAAACATTGCCTACATTCCTTGATGAGGAAGTTGAAGTCTATTTTCAACTTGCTTTTTATCTCTCCTCTCCCATTGAAGTGTCCTCATTTCACCAAGCTTATTATCAATGATTAGAACAAATTTCACTACGTATATACTTGGACAATAATGACAGATATTAAAACATTGAAACAGAATAATATTCAATTCAGGTGAAATTATCAATCGATTTGGTTAATAAGTGGCTCGAGAAGATCCACTGGTTGCCACACTAACAGTTGATTATACACTACATATTTCATTTCAACTGGATAGAGATAATTTTCTAATCTCCAAAGAGCTTCAATTCTTTTTTACACCATATGAGTTTTACCGGCCTCTTGAGTTTTTTCCATTAGGTTTCTTTTCGTTTGTATCTTCCCGATCACATCGTCACATTCTCTTCCTCCTTTCCCAGAGTATTTTTCAATGAATCTATCTAGACCCAAACTAAACTGAGGACCATTTAGTCGTTTAACCATCATTATGGTCAGTGGCTCAACCATCAATTCCATGAATCCAGATTGAGAGGAAGTAACTATATATGAACCATCAACTTTCAAAATTACATCACCAGATCTCTTGTGATACAAGAATTGATTTTTCCATAGCCCTATCTATCTCATTGCAGGTAAAAACATGATTTTTGAACAGGAGGATCTTTTTCAAAAAGCTCCCTTCAATCAGAAGCCAGCAGAAGAAGCGCCTCTATGTTCACCAGTTTCACTATTGCGACAAGGTTGAAAGTCTGAAACTTATTTGAATGTTCGAAGAACATTCAGGTTCTGTTGCCGTTGAGGCCACTATTTTTACCTGTGACAAGTTTGAAAAAACCTTCTCTGAGAAGAGGAACTCATCGAAACATGCGAACAATTATCATGGAAGAGAGAAGAATGGTTTTCAATGTGCTATGTGTAAACACAAAATTACAAAGAGTGATGTTCACTCACAGCATTTGCAAGTCAAACATAATCAAACGATCGAAACAGAGGAGCGCATCTTCAAGTCTTTATCAGGTAAGATAGCTTTCGAAAAATGGATGAATTCCGAGGTCTCTCTTTCATTAATCCTTTTCTTGGGAGTACCTTGGGGGTGCTTAATTTTTTATCAGACTTTGAAACATGGAAAGCTGATGAGGAGAAATCTTCGAACGTTTATTTCCCCTAGAGTGCTCAGAATAAAGATAGAATTTACTATGATTGCAATCGATTAGGGTACTATCAGCCACCAAAAACAAGAAGAAGATATTCGAAAAGAATAGGCTCTCGTTAGATCAATTCACGGTGTTCAGCTACACTGAGGGTCCAAATCATCGACAGCACTATCAAAGTTCTTCACGTGAAAACACATGTTGGTCATACAATGGAGTTTAGGCATTTGAACAATCATCCAGATGGTCGTGAGCTCATTGCTGGTTACATCTCAATGGGTATGAGTAGACAATTCATTCTGGACAAAATAAGATCAAGTTTTTGCGAGGAGAATCAGCATCGTATCCATGGAAATAGGATGAGAGACTTCAATAACATTGCTCGCGATTTTAAGATCGGTATAGATGTGAGAAGAGATCCAAATGATCTGACAAGTGTGCAAGCAATGATTGATGAAATGCAATCATCGGATTCCGATCCAATACTACTATATCGTGAGCAGACTGAAACCGAGTCAATGCTGTTGGCGATTGCTACTTCCTCTCACTTTAGTATGTTCAACCAATTTGGAGATAACATCATTGCAATAGATTCAACACATGGAACGAATGATTACAATTTCCAGTTAACAACCATTATGGTTGTGGATGAAAATAGGTAAGAAAAAAGTAGCTTACGGGTACCTAGAAAATTGATTTTTCTTCTTCTTTTCACTGGAAAGGTTTTCCAGTAGCTATTCCCTATTCGCTGGAAGTTGATACGGACACGCTCTTGAGATTTTTTCAAGCCGTGAGAGATATGTCGAAGGTCGAGAAATCGAGAGTATTCATGAGTGATGATTATGTTGCCTATTATAATGCATGGATCTAACAATGCTTATAAATATTCCAGTCCTCTGATCATCGTCTTCTCTGTTCATGGCACGTAATAAGAAACTGGAACCTGAAAATTTCAGAAATAACCGACATTGAGCTCCGTAAGACATTGAAAGCTTATCGCATGAATATACAGAAAGAGCTGAACGTGCAACAATTCCTGAAAAAGCAAGAGTATTTCCTCAAGAGGTACTCAAATGATCCGTGCAAGAGTTTCATCGACTACTATTGGAGCTACTATATGAATCAGGTAGAGCAACGGGCTTATTGTTATCGGAGAAATCTTGGAATTAATACGAATATGTATCTTGAGAGTTTACATAGGAACCTGAAACATGTATTTATGGAGGGGAAAAAAGTTAGGAGAATGGATCACTCTATTCACACTCTCATTAAACTTATCTACCATATGCAGAAGGAGAGAGTAATCCGTAAGACAATGGGTAACGTTTCGGAACGGAATGAAGACATAAGAGAGCCACAAAGAGTTCATTCACGATTGTTCAAATAGATGATAATTCATGGACCGTTCACAGTGAATCTGATAACGGCGTGAACCTCTACACCGTTGAATTTCATCTCAATGTGGAATGTGATTGTGATTCGATTTGTGAGGATTGCAAGATTTGTGTAAATCAGTGCTCTTGCGATTGCTCTGATCATGCTATAAAAGGGAACTTTTGCAAACACATTCATTTTGTAATGATAAACAGCCAAAAAAATCTCCTTGCGGGTAGCTGTTGGGAACACTCAAGAGCAGTCTGAAGGCTTCGAGCAGCATGAAAATGCAGCATCTTCTGATCCACTCAGCCAACAAGACCACCTCTTTTTCAGAATGATGAGTAAAGAGAAGATGGAAACTGATGTGGAAGTGGAGAAAGATAAAATTATTGCCCACTTCACAGCCCTTGTTCGCTCATTCTGCTCTGATCAAGATGATCTGGAGTCAGTTTGGAGGTTCGTCAAACCAATTGAATCGAATCTAAAAGCTCTGAAAAAAGTGAAAGAAGGAAGTCAACTGATTACTGGTTTCAAGAACAAAACGAGGAGAAATCTGACATTGCAAGAACGATTCATCGAGAAGAAGAAGAGACTCGCTAAGAAAGACGAAGAAATGATCAGTAATTTAGATCGAGAAATATCCATGAATGGAAATCAAATGCAATGATTTTTCTGTTATTAAAAGTATCATAAATATTCATAAAATGAGCTCAGCACTCTCATTAGTAAGGTTAGTAAACGATTATTGGTTAGTAGTAGTCATGATAAGTCAGTATTAATATTCAAAAGACCATTCTAGGTAGCTTGCGGGTAGCTTGGGGTATGATTTATCTTGGCCATACTAGCGAGTAAATCGTCTATCAGGCGCCTTCTGCCATGGTTTAGCTCCAGGACATTCTTTATCACTTGAATGACAAATTTCATCGCATTGATGATGTGGGGCTCCAGGGTGACGGCATCTATTCTTCTCATGATCATCACGCTGTTGGTGGCGAGTGAACCATCTTTCACAAAATCGGCATTGAGCATCAGGGTTCACCACACTCTTTGCTCGCCTTCTTGCTTCGATTTCAACCATCTCTGAGTCCAAGATTTCGGCAGCTGAATGGCCAAACATATATTTCTCACCACTTCCTGGTGCATTTATCGGCCTCTAGCATTGAAAAATTTGAATGAGAATCAAGAGGGATTAACTCTAGTGATACACTCACATATGATTGTGGCTCAAGATCCGGTGTATCAACATCTTTCAAACGATACACCAACTTCTCGTGCTCAACTAGAAGCCCTCGTTCTGCCCAGATAGTCCCATTTTGATTGTAAACCAGACCTTCACGTACCAACCCAGTGATAGGATAATGGCCTGGTGCGTTCTTTACAGTTTGCTGTGAAGAAGGGAATTCAAGTTATTTTCATCAGTAATGAGGTGATTACCATAATTCAACTTGAATCTATTTTCAACAGTGACTCACTTTAGTTCTCTTTTTTCCAAATTCTGGACCATCAGGAGCTCTTGAACTGGTGATACGACCAGCTCTCCCCTTGAATAATAGAGGCAGAATTTGTCAATCCAGCTGCTTGCATGTAGGTTGGGAGAATCATGATTTTAGCTTACCAGATTAGTTCTTGAAGTCCCTGGCTCACTCTGGACACTCTTAATTGATCTACGTGGTTGATTCGAAACCACCAAGACGTTAGAGCCAATTCTCTGGCTCGCAGTATGACTCCTGGTTGAGCTCTGCGAGAAAAACACAAAAAGATGGAAACAAAGAATTAGTTGATTGGCCCATGAAAACACGATCAAACAAACCCACCATTGTGTTCACAGATGATTTCCTGGTAAATTCTTCCGAGGAACAATCACAGAACACAAATGAATTCATGGTAAGTTTTCCCAAAGAACAATCACGAAACGCGAATGGATTTATGGTGAGTTTTTCCAAAAAACAGGCACAAAACACAGATGATTTGGTGATAAGTTCTCCCGAAGAACAGAAACAAAACACAGATGATTTTGAGGTAAGTTTTTCCAAAAAACAATTACAAAACGAGAAAAACAAAACCTTGTTTTCAAAATAAAACAAATCGCAAATCAATGCTTACTTGATTGATCGCAAGCATTGACTGATTCGTTCGATCTTGTCTCACACTTTCTCTCTCTCTCTCTCTCTCTCTCTCTCTCTCTCTCTCTCTCTATGAGTCACCTTCGAATATGATTAATCGATTAAATAAATAAATCAATTTAATCAAACTTATCAATTTTCAAATTGAAGAGAATTGCTCATCATATTTCAATTAAGCGCCATCCGATCATGTGCTCTTCTCTGATTAGAGGGAGGTGTTTGGGAAAGATCCTTCTGTTTCTCTAACTGATTGTACACTAATCTACCCCTATACTCTCTCTCTCTCTCTACCCATACAAATCCCTTTTCTCACTTGGAATACCTGGTGACGCACTCGCACAAAAAAGATGCCACCTTAGTGGCAGTGAATCTCTTGATGTCTCTAATTTCTTCGATTGAATTTGTTTCGATCACAATTTTGAGTTCTCTAATCCTCAAATTTACTCATTGCTTATGTTCAGGAAATTTTGCGCATTTGTTCTCACTTCATCACATTCAAAAAAGTCAACATAATTCTGAGGCTAATGTTACAAAACGACGGTGAAAATTTGGTCCTGAACTGCTGAGACGTTTTTATTTCCTTGGCTCATTATTTTACTTATCTTTAAATTGTCCTCATCATTCCTTAGAATTTTTATAGTCCCTCTCGGATAGTATTTATCACCTTCCACTCACAAGGGAAGTCCGCAAACCACTAGGTGTCGATTCGGGCGCCCTCTTGCTACAATGTGGAGCATCATCAGATGCATAGAATCCCCAAGCCTTTTGTAAGAGGATCCACAAATTAGGGAGATAATTAGCTTTAAAAGTTCGTGAAACGCTACTGATCAAATTCAACCCTTTCAGCACCAGTGGAGAAGCAATGGCGACATCGGTAAAGGCGCAGCAACAGGAACTATGGCATAGGTTCGATTCCCCTAGGTGGACTGATTTTTTTCATCGTTTTGAGATGGAAAAAGACAATTTTTCTTCACTGAATTGATCGAAATATCGATTTTATTCAGGAAAATGGAGAGGAGGAGGGTTTACGCTATGTTTTGTACATGGAAAAACCTGGCAATAAGCGCATTTCAATAAAGCATACTGATCACAAGACTTATTATCACCCGAACAATCTTCCAAACCTATCCCCAGATTGATGCTCAAAACATTTTCAAATTCAAAAACTATATTCGGAACAGAATATCTACAGCTTTGCCAAGCATATAACAACATGGGGTGATAGGCTGGAGCTGATAGTTGATTATGAATAAATGCATGTATATGCATTATGAGAACTCTGTCTCTCAGTCTTTCTCCACCGTTCGTATATTTACCAATTTTATCAGTTATCGTTCTGAATAGTAATTTGTATTGTCGGAAGAAATAAACATCGAGAGGCTGTATGTACTTCGTGGCTTTTGGTGGAATTGTTTCAATCCTCAAGTGCTGATTGAAGTCTCCGCCCAGGGTTTCTTTGTGAAGATTGATATCTGAGTGAGTTCCCCAAGAGTCCTGAATGAGGATATTTCGGTTAACAAGAACAGGTTTCAAACAACTCAATATCCATTCTTCCACTGTTTATTCATGTTGCCGCTTTTGGTGCATGATATAGCGCAGTTTGGTGGAGTTTTTTGAGCCAATCTGGTCTTAACTTGAGGGTCAAACTGTTCATTAGTCTCCTGAAAGCATAGAAGGAACTTTGGTGCTAGTATTCCAGCATTTGGAATCAAAACTTGCAGAGTGTAGGAATGTGTCATAGCGTCGAGAGATTGTACAATACCTAATGTATCTCTCTCACCAGTGTTACTCAAGGTTTTATTGGACACCATCTCATACTTGAAACCACTTTGATCAGTGTTCCATATATTATCATCTCGGACATTCCCATCTTTCAGCTTATTTAACCTCCTGAGCAATTCTTGTGCCTTCTCGCGTGTTATCGAGTCATCTTCCATGGTTCTTTCAGTCATAAACTTGGTTATCCTGCGACTGCTAATCTTGAAATTTTTTTTGAAATTGTTGATGAACGTCTTCTCTGCTTTAAAGTGCTCGAGACCAACTTCATTTTCTGCGATCACGGCCGATCTACCAAGGTCAGTATCGTGAACAGAGTATAGTTCATCTCTGCAATCCTTGAATCTCTCATACATAATAGTTTTGACCGTTTTGAGCTTATAGAGTCTGGTTCCCCCTTTATTGAAAGCTTCTTCCACTCTTTGTAGTTTTGAATAATCGTTATTCAGTTTTTTGTACTTCTTGAGAGTTTTAACTGGGCCATACTTTGCTTCCCAAGCCATTATATTCGCCTGCTCTGATGGGGAGAATTCCTCATGAATCGGTTTAAATTCCTTCTTCACTGGAGATGCTTCCCAAGCAGATTCTTCTGCACTCTTGTTTTCTTCTTTATCAGCTTGATCACTATCATCACTGTCTGAAGGATAATCGTCATAGTCATCGTTGAAGAGGATTTCTTCTCCAAAAACCTCACATTGGCCAGTGGCATGTTTCATAATCAGCTTGAAAATCATGTCAGAGAGAATCTCATCATCGGGATGTTGTGTATCACAAAAATCGCGATCGACTGCCGAAATTCTCTCTGAAAGTAACTGGACGACTACTTTGGGATTGATTAACATAATGCCTACTGCTGCTGGGCTGCTTGGCTACTGGCTGCTGGACTACTGGCTGCTGTGGTGGAGGAGGAAGATGATGATGAAGATGACGAAGATGAAGACGAAGACGAAGACGAAGACGAAGACGAAGACGAAGACGAAGACGAAGACGAAGACGAAGACGCAGACGAAGACAAAGAAGAAGAAGAAGATGATGAAGAAGAAGAGGAGGATGCTGTTGTTGTTGTTGCTGCTGCTGCCGAGGTCAAACAGAGACTAAACGTTGTTTCCGTTCCCTGGCCTCAGCAGCAGCAATTTCAGCGCTCATTCTGGTATGAAATGGCCTAAAAAAGCCATTTTTAGAACGCGCGATAGTGGCGCCATCTATCGTCGAAACAGAAAAGTTTGTCGAACTTTGAGCGGCCATATCTCCCGTTCAGGCCAATTCTCTCGCGATCGCCGCAGCACTTTGCACCCACCCTCCTCTACAATTTGAGCCTTAGATCGTCGAAATCGATACCTAGTGGTTCGCAGACTTCCCTTGTCAAGGTAGAAGGAGTAGAAAAAGCTTCTCGATGTTTCACTATTTTCTTGTGGATTTTATTTTTTTTCTCTTTCAATATCGTCATCAATCAAGATATCAGATGCGTTGATGAGAGCTCATTCTGATGATCTCACATGTATGTGTCTTGTAGGCATGAAAAGATCAGTCTCCGGAAGAAGCTGTCAGAGACAACGATCATAAGAAAAATTACGCATACTTACTAGTAATTTTGATTTCTTGATTCGTCTTTCAATGATAATCGTTCCCTCTAGTTGAAGTTTCACGGTGATACAGTACTTATCTATTTATCAGATGTCAATTCAATTTTTTCACTCGTTGACATATCGTCCGGTATGAATGATGAAGATGATGATCGGGTGGTATCAGTTGTTAAGAATGAAAAATATGGTGAAAACTGCATCCATTATGGAGCGCATGAGGTGTTAACAGTGTTGGTCATATTTGAGCTTTCTTACTACTCGCTTAACTGTAAGGATTCCAATTCCAAAAACACTTATCAGAATTTAAATCAACTAACTGGAGAATGTAGAACAAAAATCTGACATTCGAAGATTCTATCCAAACCCATTGAATGATGTTAGCATTATGGCTTCATATTCAATCCTTCTGCGCTTCCTCGACTGTCTCTCCAGACAAGGTCACCTTCGAAAAATCGATTTTTTTCCCTCGTACTCTCCAGTATCAATTTTTAATTAATGTCTTTGGAGAATGCTACGAACTGCTCATGTGGTGATTTTTTCGTGAGAAAAGAGAGAGAAAGGAGAAGAATAGAGAGAGAGAGAAGTATAGAAGTTGTAGTATGAGTGTTTGTACCAGTCCGATGGATAATTCTTCCTGACGAGTATATCTCTCAGTTGAAGATTATCGCATGACAACGACTTTTGGACAAGTTAGCAAATGTGTTGCTAGATATTCCAAGAGAAAGGGGCTTATATAAATAGAGGGGGAGAACTACATTCCTCTTCATTCAGGTCCCTATTACGGCCCGTGAGTAGGACTGCCAACTTCTCTAAATTGAATATTGAATCTATTTTTGACTTACATTTTCTTTCCATTTTCTTTTTCCTTTCTCCAACCACTGACTTACAAATCTCTCTGATGATCATGATTCGATTCATACAATTTGAACAGCAAATTAAGTTAATTGAAAAAAAATTATCTAAAAAAATAGGTAGAGTTGGAAATCGACTGGCGAGAAGAAGTGACTAAAGAACCAGATAGGATGAGAGAGCTCCCAGAAAAATGATGATTGAGGAAAGAGAATTGAGGGAAAATATTGAACAGTTCACGAAGTTTCGATAAACTACTTGAATGTTATCGAAATGGGTCAGGATTGCAAGAGCATATTCTTTAAAAGGCAGAATATTATATATCGGATGCCGGAGAAGTGTGTGTGTGTGTGTGTGTATTGGGCTTGGACGATGTTCATGTGTTGGTGCGTGTATGTGGAAATGCTGAGGCTAGTAGTGATAAAATACGATTGAATGATTTTTGTTGAGGGAATATATTCTTATTTTCTTCTTTCCGCTCGGTAACTGGCTTTTCGCAATTTGAAAATCCACATACAAGAGTTGAGCTTGGATGTATGGTTGATAGAATAGGCGCGCAAAATAACAGGGAAACACACACTGTTCACTTATATAAGATGTTGAAAATTTTTTGCCTCTCGATAAACTTCTTGTTGAATTTATCGGAACACTGAGAAGAAGACACTGCACCAGTAGTCAAGTGGAATGTTCTTTTTATCCAGCTGATTGGCTTCCTTGAGATGTACCACAGATAATCTCAGATAAATGATAAATGATGGACAAATATTCTTCAATTTCCACACACTTTAATTGAAGAATGACGACGATGTATCGTAAGAAAACACTCACACTGATAGAAACTATCAAGTGGACAAGAGAATTGGTGGTCAAGAAATTTTCGATAGTATTGTTTGGATTCTGGTGAGAGGTTTGTCGATATATTGACAGGATATTTTCTCTATCAAGTGGTAAATACAACCGGAACAAGAGGCGTGTATATACATATGTAAGTGTGAAGTATCTGGGAGCAATATGAGTTAATTTCTGGGAAGTGAATCAGATTAGAATTTCAGCAGATGGAGAGTGAGCGAGGAAAGTGCCAAGAACGAAGGGAATATGGGAGCATTGCTCTTGGAGAAATTACTTACATAGATTACAATTATCACATAGATTATTTCTTTCTTTGCAGTCAAATCATCATCGAATTTCAACTCTCCAAATGTAGGCACAGAATAGACCATCAAATTTCGATAAGAATTCATCATTACTATTGATTCATTTTTCATTTCCACTTTCGCACTTGTATAGACTATATGATTTGCTCCCAAGAAAGTTCCTTTGTCTTTTTCTTTTTCTACTCTCCTAACTTTTCGTTTTACATCTTGAATATCTCTACCAACAACCCTGCGAGAATCGTTATCAGTCGAAAAGAAGGCAAAACTTCTGCGAGGATATTCATCAACTTGAGCTCGTTCCAAATTCCTACAGATAAGCATCGAAGTGAAAGTAGGACCATTGATGCTTAACATTGAGTCAACTGATTGAGAACTATCTTGCCCAGTGTCCATAAAATTTCCATCCTCATTATCATGCATACACTGACCATGATCATCGAGATCACCATTGGTGGAACCATTATTTGTATCATAATAACTCGCCTATGGGTGAATGTTTTCATCATTCATCTCCTCATCTTGCATTCTCAACTCACATTCTCTAACTTTATGGCCTTCACTGTGGGAATAGTGACAAACAATCCTTCTGCTCATTGAGTTTTGACTACTTGATCCTGTCGAAAAAATGTTCACCTTATCAGTTAGATCTCTCATATTTTTGTTGAAGCTTTCAATCATTTGAATCACATCATTATTATTCCCATCAACCACTTTCACTTCAGTTCGATTCTGATAAAAAAATTCAATTTTTTGAGCTGTTATGACAAGTTCTTCAATTGTCTGTGGATCCATAATGGCAACTTTCCCTTTCAATTTTTCATCCAAACCTTTTCTGATGAAGAAAAGCTTTATGATCTCATCCATATTCTTATCAAACTTCTCACACGAATATTTTATCCAATAAATATAGGCATAGCTAGGCTCATTTGTTCGTTGCTCATTATTCGTTATCTCTTTGAAAAATACTGATGAATAATCTTGAGACAGCATTATTCTCATCATTTCATTTCTCACTTTCTCATAAGTGTCGAGAAGTTTACCAGGATCGATCATATGTTCTGTTGCTTTGTATCAAGCGAGTGTCTGATGATGTTGAACTCCAATAATTGTTTGATTTGTTCATCGATTATCTTTTGATCAGACTCTGAACAACGATGAGGCCTCAAACTGATTGGCATATCTGATGTCAAATTAATCTGAGCCTCATCTAATTCCACTTCTCCAATATCATATTTGTCTTTTGAAAAATATCAGAGAATTCGGTGAGTAAATTCTGGATAGGATCATTTTCTACACTGTTCACTGATGAAGCTGTTTGATTTGGGATCTGGTTAATTGTTGTGATCACTTCTTGACCAGGTAAGATAAGTGATTGAGTAACTTGATCATCTTCTTCAAGTTTGAGTTTAAATTTTTTCCGATTATCTAACCCTAAAATAATTGATTCCACCACATGGAATTGTGTGTTTACCATGATTAATCCTATGGTAGCTGAGGCTGTTGTGTGGCCTGAACATTCAGAAAGAGCATCAAAGCCTTGAATGACTATTTCATTGAGGACAATAGAGAAATTCAATTTTGGGAGCAAATGAGAAGAAATAATAGAAATATTGGCTCCAGTATTGGATAGAATTGGAAGAATTTTATCATTTATGATTGCTCTTAGGATGATGGGTGGAGAACATCCAGGCTCAATTAAATTAAAACTTTCGGTGCTTGGGTTTCGTTAGGGAAAGAAAGAGGCTCGAATTTTTTGGATGGATTGAAACTTGAATTGGCATTTTTCGGATTGGACCAGCAATCATATGTGTAATGCATACGATTTGGGTGCCCTCTTTCCATACAAATTTTTCATGGATTAGGCGCAACTTCTCTCTTGGAAGAGAATTGTTTTCTCGGCTCATGATTCATGGGTCGATTTGAGGTTAGTTTTCGCTTGTCTTGTGATGTTGTAAAACTCATCCATAGTTGTAGATATTATGGTGGTGAAGAATGAGGACAAAGATGGTCGTGATCCACCAATCATTAACGTTATGATTTGCATTTCAGTTAGTTCAGCATTCATTCCAGGTTGTCTCTTCTTTTCGAAATAAACTTTGATACCTTTTTGAAGATCATACTTGAGTCGACGAAATTCGACCCGAGGATCAACTAACTTGATATCAAAACGTTTCAGGAATAATTCTTCCATTTCATCATACTCAATTTTTTCATCCCTTCTCAAAGTAGTGATGTACCATTCAGCAGCCTCATCACTCAGAAAGTTATCTAACATGAAAATTTTATCTGAATTGGACCATTTCTCACGATCCGACAACATGTCAAATCTGTACATCCAATTCCTAGCTGACACCTCACTACTGTCACCCTTGAATTCTTTTATCGTAATCTCATTGGAACAAGGAGTATTGCTTAGATTCGATACATGTTGTTGTCGTTGACCACTGGGCAGTTGACCACTATCCACTGGCTCCATGTTGGTCGAGCTGGCATTCGAGTTTGAACGAACGTTTCTCAGATTATATGTATTCATAACTCAACTAATCATGATCAAATCAGTAGAAATAGTAGTGAAGAAAAAGCTTATCGGTTGTTTATAATGTTCCCCACAGTTGTAAACCAATGCTAATACCAGTAGACCAAATGTCAATGTCGATAATCGCAATGCCCAAAATCCACGAGCTGCGCTACCAAAACTTGTGAAACTTTTTATGACCCTTTGTCCGTTCGGTCGAGAAAGGCGGAGAAGAAAAAAAATGGCGAAAAATTTTCCTCCAATGATGATCGAATAAGGCACAATATCATTTAACTTCCAGTCATGATTCGATGAATATTGGTATTTGGGACCACATAAGCATATCAATGGACTCGATGTGACGTAAGCAATCTAAATCAGTTGAGAAATCTTGAGGATTTTGTCTAATGAGAATTTCAGCCAAAATTTTTGAGGATGATGAGAATCTTGAAAGAAGTGGAAAAATCACTTATTTTCCGACCATATTTCCAGGAGTATACATGATACAGAGCTTTTGAGCAGATCAATAGATTTGAATTATTGAGGAAAATCCAAAAACATCAAAAAATTATAGGATTCGAGTCAAGGAAAAATTTTGGCCAAAAATGATGATGGAATTGATGAAAAAAGTTGAAAAATCATTTATTTTTCGGTCATATTTCGAAATATATGCATATTCCAGGGCTCATTGGCATAAAGATAGATTCAGTTGATGAATGAGAATTCGAATGCATGAAGAAACTTGATGATTCATGGCCAAAAAAAATTTTGGCCGAAAATTTTGATGATCATGAAAATGATGAAAATGGGGCGAAAACTATTAAGTTTTGCTCATATCTTTCAAATGAAGAGTCGCACAGATGTTTTCATTATTGTTCCTGTATCAATATTCAATACTAATCACGAAAATATAAGCACTATGATGGAGAAGAGGAGAATAAAAATTTTGGCAAAAATTTTCGATGGAAGTGGAATACTGAAAAAATCGCTTAATTTTCGTCCATAACTTTTGATCAAAGTATTGTAAAAGCAATTTTTTGGTATCAATAGATTTGGTCTATTACAAACATGAATAATATAGCATGATCAGATACCAACAAAGCATGGATCCAAATTTCACCATGAAAAAGTTTGAAAAAATGGTCAAAACTTGAATATTTTAGGTTTTTTCACTCAAAACTAATGATGATCGAATTGATCTCGGTGGAATGTGAGAATATGATTGGTACATAGAAATCACAACATTGAATTGAATTTAATCAGAATGATTCCAATGAGATTGAACCAAAAATATGTATTCAAATATTCAAGGTGAAAGGTTTTCAGCATTCAAACTAACGCTCTCGGCATTAAACTCGAACTGAGCTTCTTTATCCGTTGAGTTCTCAACGGCCACAGCCCAAATCTTACTCTGGAGCTAGCTTGTCCCGTGACTTCACCAGTTCTTGGGAATTTCAGGTGTCCCACAGGACTGAGGTCTGAAAGGCTTTCGGAATACCACTCTTTGCGTTATATAGGGTACAGGGTGAGAGTAATCCCGAGATATAACATTGTTGGGTGCAACGGAATTTGTTGCATAACAGAATGAAACAACAAAATTTGAACTTCACTCTCTGAAGACTACCAGCTTAATGATTTTTATTCCTACATAGTTACATTGTATTCTTTTCTACTATCTACTCCTCCTTAGAGAGAGAGCAAAATGCATTCTAGAGGCTCTACACGAGTCAGAAAATATCGATTCTCGCTTAGGAATCAAGGCTATTTGACTGAGTTTCAGACTGGACGTCCAGCTAATGAAATACACACAGACATTGTAACTAACAAGAAAAATCAATAAAGAGAGACTAATCGATAGTCATAGAGTAACAGTGAGAGAGAGAAAAATAACATGCTCCTCTTCCTTCGTGGGCCAGATACTGGCTTGCATTGGGCTACACAGATGAATCTGTGCGGCGATAGGTCAGATTCGATCAAGCAATCTGGCTAGCTATCGCATATCACTGAGGACGGG
Organism: Brevipalpus yothersi; assembly: GCA_003956705.1. Classification (NCBI taxonomy): domain Eukaryota; kingdom Metazoa; phylum Arthropoda; class Arachnida; order Trombidiformes; family Tenuipalpidae; genus Brevipalpus; species Brevipalpus yothersi. Next base: position 198,858 of record QZCP01000401.1, read on the forward strand.
GACTTCTTTGCCTCAGGCCTTAATATAGACCCGTTTTTTTGAACGGCTCTTCGAGCCGGGAGTGGGGGTAAGGATAAAACCGATTTGTTTAGATACGAAAATACGTACTATTTGTCTTGGGTTAGTATGGTGTAGTGTATTGGCATCGTATGTAGGTATGGTCCAATGGCATTCTAGGTTATTCTGAATTGCCATCTTATGTTCCACTTCGTAGTGTGCGATTAGAAGAGCTTCATTCTTTTGGTAGCTGGTGCATTCTGTGCAATGGAGTAGATGACAGTGGGCTACTTGTACTTGTAGTAGGAGTTCAGATCGACCTAATACCTTGTGGCTACATAATATGCAGACATGGGTGCCTGCTTATGTGCTGGTGCGACATGGGGCTCTAAAGAGTACCTGACTTAGTCTGTGAATTGATGTTTTTAGAACATGGCCTTGTTTTAATGCTCTGAGGATTTGGAATCTCTCTATTCCGTTGGGGATTTGGTTGTATTCTATCGATTCAATTATCTCTGGTAGGTTTTTTCCTTATTTCATATGTTATTATTCGTGGTGTACGGAGCCGTAATAGTTCTCCTTATTATCTCTGTTTTTACTAAAGTTTTACTAATTGGGAGATATAGTGGTCTCCGGCAGATGCAGCGTTGTTCCCCCGAAACTTTATCTCTGATGGGAGCCAGATCACATAGCACTGTTGAACAAATCTGACACTCTTTTTTTTCGGTGATTAGCTTCGGGAATCGATCTTTACGATATCCAATTTCAACTCTCCCTTTCTTGTATTTGTGAGAAAAGCTTAGCTGATGGAGAATCTCGATGATTCTATTATCTTCACATTCAATCCAACTTTCTATCAGTAGGCTGTTAATGATCATCATTATATCTTTTTTCACTCATGTAAGATCCAAGTGAGCATCACCATTGCCAATATTGATCGAGCGATCTGTTAGCCTTTCGATAATTTGACACCAGTAATTTGTTATATCTCCGTCTGAACAGTGAATCACGATGGTGTGAAATATTTTCGATGATGTTCGACAGGCTTTTGTAATGAGAACGATGAGCATGTTCAAACAGTAGAGGATCACTATTTAAGCAACATACATAGGCCGAAAGAGTTCATTTCATCAGATTAGTTGTTTCTTTAGCATCAACAATGGTATATTGAGTTTTTGCGTACACTTTTTCACTCTGATTCTTGTACATTATGAGTTACTTCATTCTTTGAGTTCCTTTCTTGTTCGTGTATCTTATTTTTGGAAGGCAGTGATGATGGGACGAGCGACATCCGGTCGTGGCAGTGCTCATCGAGATATCGGACATCCCGGGGAGGTTATTAGGCTTACTTATAGTGGTGGTCGAGGATGAGGGCGAGGTCGAGGTTTGGCTGAGTGGAGATGCTCTTCCTCTGGTCGAGGTACCGGGAATTCTGGTGTTGGGCAAGATGGTCGATCAGTGACTTCCTTTCGCACTGGGCCTCTTTCTGGGCCATCATCTGCTTCAGGTAATTCCTTTGGTGTTACAGGGGTGTGGAAGTCTGGTGTGTCGCGAGAATACGCTCATCTTGATGAAACTTGTGGCGGTCAGTATTCAGCGAAGTCGCGTCCACCACAGCCCAATGTGCCACGTCCTAAGCGAAATAATACACATCCATCGTTGATTGGATCATTCGCAATAACACCCAGAGGTAAGTCCACTTAAATTTAGTTCGATGTCAGATCATGTTCTCTGAGTTTTCTGTTCTTTCTTCTTTCATGATTATTTGATTGTTTGGTTAGCTGAACCGGGACAAATTCAGCAGCACTTGACGTACGACAAATTTTGACAGTGGTGTGCCAAGTATGCTGGTGAGAAGAGTGATAAACATAACGTTCGTGAGTATTTCGAGGAAAAGTGGCTTTCCAAAATCCTTAAGCTCAAACAGCATGCCATAAAGTATGACATTAATGCTGCGATGACTGCGACTTCTGGCCATGTTCTGATGTATCTGGAGGATGAGCTCTGTTACGTTCGCTAAGATCACTATTACTCCGTCTGTATCGAGAATGTTTCAAATGGACGTCGATGTATATCGTGTAGCTATTTCACCACAAATGGTACTCTGAAAGACATTCTTTCTCATACCCGCGAGCACTGCCGATCGATATTGTCCCATTACTTCATTCAGCATTCTTCCTGGAGGTCAAAATGGAGGAGCGGAGAGATAGAGAGCAAGCAAGCTATACTTTTACAAATATTGTCCAGCTTGGATAGAGCCTCAGCCGTGTACTACTCTCTCTCCCCTCAAGAGGAGTAGAGGCAAAAGATACAATGTAATGAAATAGCAGAAGAACTCTTGCTCTCTGAGTATAGAGTCGGAATAGTGATTTTTTCTAACTAATGCTAAAATCTCATGTGTATTTTGGTGTTCGCACTAGATTTCTGATTAAAATTTTGGGTGCTTAGTGCTACTTACTTGCTGCTTTCTGTGCTCATTCATGTTTCATTTGTGGGAACTATTATCAAGAAGTGTTCAAATTAGACTGTGCGTTACCACCCGCGTATACCAGGTAATCGGGTGCATGATCTCATCCAGTACCCGATGTATCGGGTATGGAATTAGTATGGACTACCCAGGTACCTAGAGAGGGAGAGAGCGAACCAAGAGGCCCAACATGCTGATGAAGAGAGCAGAAGAGAGAAGAAGAGAGAGAGAGAGCCAAGAGGCCAAACAAACTGACGGAGAGAGAGAGAAAGAGAGAGAAAGCGAACCATCGGGCCCAACACCCTGATAAAGAGAGATAGAGAGAAAGAGAGAGAAAACTACTCTCCGAAGCCGTTTTTTGTTCGAGAACGGCAGAACGGCAGCCATTCTTTTGTTGATCCATGATGGAAGATAGAACTTCAAATTCACCTATGATTTGAGTGGAATATGATGCGAATACTGTGCATTGTGGCTCAAGTTTCTATCAATTTCTGAGCGTAACACTCTATCTGGTTGGTCCTTTCTGATGGTTTCTAGCCAACTCTTCTGAGAACTTTGATGGAAAATTTGATCAAATCCAAGGTAAGTTTCATCAGTGTTCTCCTTCCTCCTAAAATATCTTTTCCAATAGTGAAATCATATCAGTTGAAATTCAAGAATTACTCCTCTTTCAAACCTCAGCAGATCTTCTTCCATTCTTATTAGACAATCGTAGCATTGAAGGCAGAAAAAAGTCTCAATTGCTCATTTTCCACATAATTTTATGTGAATAAAAGCCTGAAAAAGCCCACATAAATATCAGTCTAAGATAATGGTGAGCAATTTCTCTCATGAAATTCCTCAAAATTCGATTATGATTCACTAATATTTTTTCAATTCTCAGGCAATAAGAGTAGAAGATTCTCTCATTCTGCTCAGAGCAAATAAAGATGTAGTTCGATGTAGATCCTGTTCAAATACATATAGTACTATTGGTGGTGGTACCAATCTCCGAAAACATCTCAGGAAATGTAATCCAAGTGCCTTTTCATCTCCATCAACATCACAAGCAAGTTCACTTGATGAAACGAGATCAGCAAGCCCAGCCATGAGCTTATCCTCCTCCTTGAGCCAACCTACAATAGATTCAGTTCTCAGCGATTATAATTGTTCTATGACTGGAGCCAAGAAGACTGATATCACAAATCAAATCGTTATAAAGGTAGTGAAAGATAACTTACCATTGTATCATGTCAATGGAGAGGGCTTCCGAAATTCGATGAGAAATTTGAATCGCTTCTACCATGTGCCTGATCAAACTACTATAAGGAGGAGAATAGATGATTTATACGCTAAAATGGTAAATCTCAAGAGAGAGGAGATGCAAAGCGTGAAAAATTTCTCCACATTTTTTGACGTTTGGAAAGATGTGTGCAATAATATTTCCTATCCCAATGTGACTGCACACTATATCAAGGAATGAAAAATGAATTCTATTTCGCTTTTATGTTTCATCCTAGAGGAGAGACACACTAGTGCTTACATTGTAGAAAGTTTGAGGGGAACTCTGAACTTCTGGGCAATTGATCTGTCAAAATTAGTTGCTCGTGTGACTGATGATGGAGCGAACGTTAAGAAATCTGTGAGTAATCTTCTAGGCCCATCCAAACATCTCTTTTGCTATGCTCACACGCTGAATCTTGTGGTCAAAGATGCAATGGAAATCAGGAAACTTCGGGAAAGTTTTGAATCATGTAAGGTCTATTGTACAGTATTTCCAACAGAGTAGTCCAGCCAATGAGTTGAGAAGAGCTCAAACCGATGGCAGTAATTTGAAAGTGAAACAAGATGTCGAAACTTGATGAAATTCGAGCTATCTGATGCTCAAAACATTCATGAAGATCAAAGATCACATCAACATCGCTTTAGGCCGCTTACCTAATGGACCTTCACCTATTTGTGGGCTGGATAGGGAAGTGATAGAAGATGCTCTGAAACTCTTGAAACCGTTTTTCAAGATAATTGAAGAAATGTCGACTGGAAAAGTATTCACTTTGAGCAAAATAATGCCTCTTCAATTTTGTTTATCTGATGGCTCGAGCAAAATACAAACCAAAACAGTTGTTGGCTCATTGTTGAAGCAAACTCTAACTGATGGACTTAATGATCAATTCAGTAATCTTGAAGACAACATGATTGTGGTTATGGCAACTACTTTAGACCCTCGTTTCAAAAGTTTGGAGATCAAAGCAGGAAGCACTGCTCTCAATAGAGCCCTGGATCCCATCAATAAACTCTTCCCTTCAACTTCACCTCCTCGACTGCCAGCTGAAAGTGATATTGAACAAGATCCAGATAACATCTGGGCAATCTATAATCAGATTGCAAGCCAAGCAAGGCCAGCTAAGGTTACCAAGTCTCAGCTGAGCTCAAAGCTCAAATTTTATCTTAAATCTGCTCCGAGAGATCGGAAGGATGATTCTTTGAAGATATGGATGTGAATTCAGCCTGCTCATTGAGAAGTCTCTCAGATTGCCCCTATGTACTTATGTATTCCAGCGACTTCATTCCCAAGTGAGCGTCTCTTTTCAAAAGTTGGAAATAATATGAATCAAAAACGCTCCAGTATGAAGCCAGAAACTATCGATAGGCTGCTCTTACTCGATAGTTTGCATTTGGATGAATTAAAATCCGGTTTCAAATGAATTTCATTTTCAGATATTTATCGGGTATTTTTCGGGTATTTTCGGGTATTGAGCTTTACCTTCAGGTATCCAGGTAGTCAACGAATACCCGACTACTTGTTTCCAGGTATCCATCAGGCTAGTTGTGCACAGCTCTTGTTCAAATTTTGGTAGCTGGTGAATCCATATAATTCTCAGGAATTTTCAACTGAAATTCAGCAATACTGTGTGTGGTCCTGAGCATTCCTTCATTGTGCTCGTTTCAAGATACTGAATTCTTGATAAACCTCCAGCTCACTGGAAATTGTTTGTGGAGAATACCCAAGGAATAACCAGTAAAATTCGCCAATCTACATCTCCATTCCTAGAATTTTATGGAATATTTATACTGAGATTGTATGTAGTTTTTTCAGTTAAGAACTGGGATCCGCAGCTGAGGTATGCTAGTTTTATGCTCTTCTTTTATCATAGACTCTGGTTTCAGACCCAGTGCAAGGGTCAAACGATCCTCATTTAATCTCAATTGACTTGCTGAATGAAAAGTTGTTGAGATTTTAATAAAATAACGTCCCAGGGATTGGAATACCTAGACTCTGGTATTGAAGAAAATCTGAAACAGATTTCAACTATAATTATATGCCCAATTTACACCGTACATTAACGAGAATATTACAGTATAGTGAGTATGCTCCACGCGAGCCAAACAACATTGATTATCGCTTAGACCACTGGGGCTAATGTCTCTAAGTTGTAGACTGAACGTCCAGCCACTGAAATCTACGCAAGTATCATGACTATCAAGGAAATCGATAGAGTGAGATATGAAGCAATGGAAAATCAGGAACAGTGGAAGAGAGAGAGAGAGAGGAAACATCTCTATTCTAAAAGAGCCAGGTATTGGCTTCATGAATTCTGCCATCAATCTGCTCAAACATGGACGAGTTTCTCGTCAACTGATGGTTCAAGCCCGGGAAAGGCTGGTTACCATCTTATCTAAGATTCAGCAGACTCAAGTTGAGCTTCGATATGCCAATCTCTCAGCCGATTGTAGGAGCTGTTCTGAGGCTATTGTCATCGAACCACATTCTCTATCTCAGCTGGTAAAACGAAAACATTCGTTCGACGATATTTCTAAACGAATCTTTTCTTAAGCTTCTTCTTTACTTTCTTATTCTTATCAACAGCATCAACTGCATACATTCGTGATGCAAGATGATCATGGGTAAAAATGAAGATTTTGACCATGATCCTAGAAAATTCTTTTCAATCAACCCCTTTTTCAGCAATAATCTCTGCAAGGGAGAGCCTTCTCATGTATAAACTCTACTGACAATGGAGAGGAAGTAAGTGTTGGTCGAGTTTTTTCAGAGCAATAGTACCACTCGATAAAAATAGATGAGAAAAGATATGAACAACCGGTTTTAGCTGCCCACTCTTCGGGAAACCGTTGAGAATTTGGGCTCAAATTTTTAACCTGCTCACCACTAGGCCAAGAAGATTTTCGCCTCAGGGGTCTATTCTTACATTGTTTTGATTTTGAGAGGATTTATACAGCTTTTTCTAACAGTTTTCATCCGTTTTCCGGTTGAAACAAGCAAATTCTCTCAGTTCATTGTGAAATTCTCATCCTTTTAAGTGAATTCTTTCAGCCACAAGTATTAAAATGCCTTCGATTCCAGCTGTGAATATTTTTGAACAACTGAAATCTATTCAACTCCCATCAATAATTAGAGAAGTGAGTGGTAGAGAGAGGATAATAGGCTAAAAATTTTTCCTTTGAGCAGACAGGTTGAGGAATCAACGATAACTGACATAATTGAGAACGAGGAATTGGTTACAATTTCATCAGAAGAGGAGAATGATAGTACAGTTATCTTTGAGCCATTATTGGCACCGGATAATGAGTCTTTCTCTCAATTATGTGAATAGTGTGATAGGATGGAGGAATGCGAGCAAAGGTGCTTCATTCAAAACACTCCAACATCGATTCAGAAGAGTGGAACATGATGTTTATCAGACCAGATTCCGTGAATATGAGAGGAATTGTAGAACTGCGAGGGGGAAGTTTAGATTAGTCTTATCCTATACATGGGAGAAGTTTGTCTCCTCTAGATCGATTAATCGTGCCGTACAAGATGTTGACTTGCATCGATGGGCCCTCGAAAAGGCAAGGGAGGTCAAACTTGGGAACAATTTCAAAGCATCACCATGGTGGATAAATGAATTCAAAGAAAAGAATAAGATAATGAGTGGGAGAATCACCAGATTCGTCTCTTTTAGACATCAGGTTGAGCAAACGGAAATCGAAAACGCTGCCTTGGCTTTCACTCGAGAGATAAATAACGAGATCATTCCTGTATTCAATCCTGATCAAATTCTCAACTCTGACCAATCTGGATACATTTACGAGATGCATCGAGATCGAACATTGGAGGTTTCTGGCCAGCGTTCAGTTGATGTCAGAGTTGAGAATACACGAGCAAGGACCCATTCTTACACAATTCAACCAATCATCACAATGAGTGGTAAACTTTTTTCTCCTTTCTTGATCGTTTTGCAAGAATCTGGAGGTATTTCTGGTCTTTTTGTTCCTCGTTCACTTATAAGGCCAACAAAAGCTCATGTGGTAGCAACGAAATCAGGGGAAGTTGAACTTGCTACTCTACAAGATTGAAAAATGACATGTCTCGCTCCAAATATTAACGAAAAAACATGTCTTCTAGTGGATTCTTTCTCATCTCACCGAGTGAAAGATGTATTTTCGATAGAAAGAAAGGATTTGACTCTCAAGTTCATTCCTCCAGGGACAACTCTTTTGATTCAGCAACTCGATGTTTTCTTCTTCAGACAGTGGAAATGATTTGTCAAAAATATCCTGATCGTGTCTTGCTAGACAACTTCCCTGTTGATCCACATAACTGAAATGTGATCCGAGCAGCTCGGATGAAATCTGGATACCAAGTTGAGCAAAGAGTTTTTGATCATCCGAAAAACACATCATACGATGTTGATGTAGATGTTTGCTGCTTAGCTGATTGTTCAACCTTTTCTTTCATCCAATATGCCTACTGCAGGGAAAAATTATGCTTAGAACACTTTTTTGATGCAACTCATTATCACTGAAAATTTTTTAAATAATTGCGAGTCAGCAGCTAAAACTATTTGCAATCATCTTCTCTCATTGCCTTCTATCTAACAATATATTACTCATTTCATTTTGCGACCAACACTTACCTGTCTTCCATTGTGAGCAAGATAATTAAGATCATTCCACTGTGATATGAATGAACTACCATGAAAATGCATCATGAATTCCAATTTCTGGCTCAATATTCATTCATGGATTCTTTCATAGCAGTAGTAGGATTTGAGCCTCACTTATAATCTAGGTAGGATGATTTCCGGTTAATATTGTGATGAGGTAAAGATGGAAGAGAAAACTTCCTTAATTTGAAGAAGCTGCAGGCCATAAAATCAGGATACTGATGATACGCGTGATGGAAATCTTGAGAAGATGATAATTGCGTTTCCCTTTTATAACAGTAGGCTTGCTATATATGGATAGCATGGCCTTAGATAGAGATAATTTTTTTCATCTTCTTCTCCTGCTAATTAATGCTGGAAAGTTTTCATGATTGTATCTCTCTCTCATTCAATATATGCTTACCGTGAACCATTCCCATTCCTTCTTTCTTCCTCTCTCTCTTACCATTCCCTTTTCTTTCCTAAGAGCAACTAAAAGGACTTGCTTATTTCATCTGACCTTTTTCATTTCACTTTCTATCGTCCTTTCCTCATCCTACCCTCTCGTTCTTACCGAGACCAGAAGTTTCACTTATTCTCACCCTTGCCATCTCTCTATCCTGGTATCTTCCTCCGTATTTCTCTTGTAACCTGAAATTCCCACTCCAAAGTTCTCTCTCCAGTCCATGTGTGTGTCCATTTGTCTACTATGAAAATATCTCACCATTGATTATATGTCAAGTGACTAAAATCACAGAAAGACCGAATACTGATAACATTGTGCTTTTCTTAGCCCCTGGGAGGAAAATTTGGTAGGAGCATTCCCTCACACCCATTACATCAGTATAAATGAATCAAAAATTATTACACTCGTAAAAAGGTGAGTTATGAGAAACATCTCACATAACATCAATACTATTCAACGTATCTTTGTTCTTTTTTCTTCATGATAAATTCTAACTCTTGCACTTCTTTGTAATCACTCAAACAGGATATCGCTAAATCTCCAATGTAAAATGAATTTTTCCAACTTTCCTCATGACATACAGAAATGTCATCTTAGCTTGTATTTTTCATTTTCTAAATGATTTAAAAAAATCAAACATTCAGGATCTGATGTATAATAGTTTCAAGTAAAGGTAGGTGAGGCTTACCTCAGTCCAACTGCTTTCATCATGTCTGCTGACAAACCCATGAATTATAATCTTGATTCCATGGGAAGGGTCAAAGTTGGATTGTTCCAAGATTGACGCATCATCTTTATAAGTGAATACAAAAGGTTCTTTCGGATTTTTTCTGTGTACAAATAAAACTTCAAGTTGATTGCCTCCGTTGGATATGGATTATAGATAATAAAAAGAGGGTGTACTTTTCTAAAATCTTGTCCAGAAAAACACCAATCAGGCCCAGCTGATTCTGGGTAACAGATCGGGGCTGATTTGGGATGAGAGGAAATTGATAGATTGTTTTAATGGATTTTTGGAAGGTTATCTCACCTCTTCTATGAAATGCTGAACCATCAATATTGTTTGTCAGATCTTCGATATCTTCGCAATTGTCAGTTGAAACATTGTGTTGAAAACCAGGAGAACATTTTGAAGAAGGAAATCTTGATGCTTCAATGGAATTTCTTGTAGAATTGTCTAAGCTCTTCGGTACATTAGAAATACATGCACCATTGAGTAAAATGAGTCCTTCAGAACATTGACTACAAGTAAAACTTCCAAGAGTGTTCAGATATGAGTTGACATTCTTACAGTTATGGTAAGCCTCAGAACACTCGTCAACATCCTCACATATTACCTCCTCCGAGTCATTCTTCTTGAATCCTTCAGAGCATTTGAATTCTGATGCGAAAAATCCAGGAACATTATCACTCTCCAAAATTTCCCACTCTCCAGCTGGCAATTTTCGAACATCTTCATCTTTTCCTAGAGGCATTGGATGTTTGAGTGGAAAGGCCAAAGACAGAAGTGAGGAAATCGTGTAAGTAAGGGATCTCAATCGGAGTGATCTTAACTGGCAGATCTACAAAACTACGAGAAATAATATGTACTTTTTGGACTTAGTGAATTTTCACAGCAAAACTGAGAAGCTAATTCGGGAGACAGATCGGTACTATTTGATGAGGAAAATTTTCTTTCAACCAAAGCCATTTTCCAACCAAGCTTACACGCATGACAGCATTTGGGAACCATTTTCCACGGATCGAATTCATACACTCTAGAGCAATTCAGGTGGAGTTCTGCTTTTTGGATCCCTTCCGAGCATAACCGATAACTTAGGGTCTCATTGCAAGAACGCATAAAATTCTCAGCACAATCCCGTTGTATTGATGTATTCTGTTTGAGAATACCACTGACTTTCTTATAACCATCTCTATCCCAAGTCATTCTTGTTGAAGAATGAGCATACTCACTCCCCTCATCAAGACATAGTGACGTGACTGGAAGGTAGAAAATGATAGGGTAATTCAAAAATGGTCAGAATTTGGCAAATTCAACACTCACAATTGGTCTCCAAAGATTGAGAGGCTGAAAGAAAGGGAGAAATGAGAAGAAGGAGGAAAAACATTCTGATTAGGATTTAAGTGGAACAATGACACTGAATGAAGATGAACATGAATGGTTAGCAACAACTCAACATGGAAAAAGAAGGGAAGGGAGAGAGGAAGAAAGAGAGAGAGAATTCCACATGCCCAGTCCATACCATTCTTTATAGGCATAAATTGAAAATCGATACTCGAGAAGATGAGTAGAGGAAATCGATATTTTGAAGGTTTCCCTGTCTGAAAAGACAGTCGAGGATGCCCATGATGATTGGAAACCAAGTCATAATTACAGAGATTGCTCAATGGGTAACATCCATTGGGGGGAGGAAAACATCGATTTTTCCATGCTCGAACGATATTTTACGATATTTTACGAGTCTCATTTTCTAGTTTAAAGGAATTTGACAGGCAATTCCAGCTCGAATCTGTGTTCTGAGGTCAATTCATAATCGATTGCATTAATATAGAGATTCTTTCTCTCTACCCTGTCATATTTTCACATATGCATAATATATATTGCATATTACTCTGCATATACAGCCAAGTGAGAGGAAGGAAGAGAGAGAGAGAGAGAGAGAGAGAGAGAGGTGATATGATATACAGAAACGAATTCGAATTCACACGTTTGTGAAGAAAAAATTGGCATCAAATAATAATGCAAATATGTACGTATATACATGTATATATGTTATTAATAGGTTATTCATAAAAATTATGTTTTTGAAACCTGTATGTGATGCTATTTACAGCTCTGTTGTAGCTGCCTGAAACCAAGAAATATTGCTCGAAAAATCCAATCTATCCATTTACACCAATTCCAAAATTCGAAATTTTCCTGAGCTTCTTAATTACTGACACATTTTCGAGACATCCTTCCCACTTATGTATATATACATTTTCTTGTAGATAGAATAATAATCATCAAACGCATCAACGCTACCCTTAGCCTACCTCTGTGAAAAGTTTCCTAGAAAAAAATGTGAGTGACATAGAATAAAACCCCATCTCAAAAAGATTGTTTTATGTTTGCTAAAAATAAAAATACGAATATTTCAACCATTGTATCCCTCACAAGTACTGTGATGTAAGAAAATATCTCTAGGACCACCACTTTCCCATTACTGAGGACCGCGAAAGCAGCATCATGATTCTTCACAGTATTTTTACACCAGCGTTGAAGATGCCAGGGCAGTGTTGATGAGTAAGATGATTTATGGTGGCTAAGTCTCGGAATAACTCAAGTAATAATACAGAAGATGCGAACGTTTAGATTCATTTGAACAATTAGTCTTGATTTCTCAATTCAGCTTCCAGTAATAACTTTCTCATATCCTGTCTAGCCATTCTTTGGCACGCATAACATTTGAAAATACAATATTGTAACCTTTGCTCTGGTCATAAACACCTCGATGAGATAGAATACCAATTTGAGCTAATCTTCCATCTTCACCGAGGGCCACGAGAGGTGCACCTCGATTTTTTCCAATACTTCTCCAGTCAATATAGAAGAACCCAATGCAGAGCACCGCTATGTCATCTATCAATTCGGGATCAATACACTTTTCTTTGCTTGCTGTAGCTGGCCCAAGGAATACTGAGTTCAGAACACCGAGCATTTGACTCATCTCTAATTTGGCATACCCAGTGAGCCAAGTTGGAGCACTTACGTATTGACGATTGGCGAGAGCTATTTTCTGGGCATTTTCCATAAAAAGCGTGTCACGAACCCTCAGAATAGCGAAATCATGTGATTTTCTGTATGGTTCATAGGCACCGTGAACATCTATCCCCTCAACATTGTTGTGATTTAGAATATCTTTGTCACTGGTTTTATTCGCTCCAACAATCACTGTGAGCCTTCTATTTTCGAGCCTAGAGCCGTCATGATCATGAACACATTCTGCACTCGTCAAAACACGACGCTCATCGAAAATACTTCCACTACAGTGGGCTCTATCATCCTTCAGGATCAGAACGTGATACGGAGCTTTATCCACTGTCAACCAGCCTCCATAAAGAACTAGTGGATCACCATATGAGTAAACGTGGATCATCTCATTTTGTGCCCAGCTGAGTGTGGCGAAAACGATGAGAATTGTGATGGAATTCACTTTGATCATCAGAGGAAGAATCATGAATGGTGAATATCTCTTCTGGTTTCTCTTAATCTTTGATTCAATTAGTTTAGACATCACTGTTGGATAGATTCAAATTCTTGGTTGCGATGATGAATTTAGAATAATACTAGAAAGATAGAAAGAGAATAAAAGAGAAAAATTCTAAAACAATCAAGAAATTTATGTAGTTATATTCTCTAGAGAATTTGAAACTAAATCTCCTAGTGATTCTCACCTTGTGCTTTAAACATACTCGTTTGTCATTCCACTTGAGTTTTTTGCTTTCATAATTGCATGAGAAGATGTTAAAGCTTTTGAACAGGATAATTCATCCGGACCTGTGAACACTGTGGAGAATGTTCGACTATTCTATGCTATGTTAGTAATCTATGTTATTCTATTAGGAAAAAGACATCATGTCAGCACGTCTAAAGCATCTTCGAACTTACATTTACTTTACACATCGGCTGTTGATGATTCCAATAAACTGTATGTTTCCAAACGAATCAATAATTTTCACTTGTTAAACCCACAATCATAACTAGATATCAGTTTCTCTTGATAAAAAATACGCAGTTCAAAGAAAAGTTTTACATGCCACGTATTATATGAAGTATTTCAAAACTCAAATACATGTATTTAGTCAGGCCTAAAAAGCCTTTTCCTCTAATCTTGTGGAAGGCTAATCGTTGCATCATAAAATGAAGCTTCAATTTTTCCGTTCGATTACCGTTTTCCTAGCCCTAGTCCTTAGTATGACTGATATTCATGGAGGTAAGAATCTCAAGCTAGCTCATCTTGAACAAACTTATGGAACTCTATTGCCACAGTCCTAGGTCGTCCACATGGATATCATTATGAGGCAAGTTTCACAGAAATGAAGGATGAATGTATACATGCCTTCGTCTTTCCCTGGGGTCCCCAGAATGGATGGACGAATTCAATTGTGGTTTGTAAAAGTAACGCCAGTCAGGAAGCTTTGGATTCGATTCGGGAAAAATATGATTGGCAGGAAAAGAGTTATGTTCCTCAAGAACAGTATTCACAGCAGCAAATACCTCAATGGATGCCACAATTGCAAGCACAACAACAGTGGCAAGGATAAGCACTCAAAGAGATAAAATTTTTTCATCTTCCAAAGTTTGTGGGATTTAAAAAATAATCGAATACTCCAGTTTCGAGATGCTACTTGATGTGTTGGCTGATAGACATCACCTTCAATAGTAGTATAGTTAATTCGAATCTTCACTCTTCTGATTCATTAGCTAATATCAACGAGCAAACATATTGTAACCATATGCACTGGGATAGTTATAGTTTTCTCGTGAGGCATATTTTTTGCGATTGGATCCATGAATCGTAGTCAGTTGATCCCAACAAACTTCATCGAGACAGCATACAGTATGAACAGTGTAAAAATTCATCGAAGTATTGTCTTAAGTTCATCATACAATTCCGATTTGATCAAAAATTAAACCATTTAAACGAATGATTCAATATGATAAGGTGATTCGGTCAAAGTCGTTACTATTAATAGGATTAGCAAATCACAGGGAAACTGGAATGAATCCTGATTGAAATGTAATTTACTATAAAACTTGATGAACTGGACCTTAAAATTAACACCAATAATTAAAGTTCACTTCAATCATCTGAATGACTAGTAATTCAAATGTTCACTGACCATAGCATTTTTTGCAGAAAAATTCCATTCAATTCCTACATTTGACTGAGTTTATCGGAGTTTGAAATCACAAGTTGATTAGCATTCAATCGCTTGAAAAAACGTCGAGATACATAAAAATAGATTTTCTGATTTCCGTTAATACAATAGCTGAATGGAAACTTGATTAAAAGATCAAAATTGTTAGATCTATTGTGAGAAAACATTCTTCTTCATCTTATTCTGATAATATACTTCAATTTAAGGAGATCTGGACCTTCTCCATTAGAAAAGATTTTGCTCATTCTGATTCATAATTTTGAGCTGAATGCTAAACTACTATAAGAATCAATAATTTATCTCTACTAGTATAACCATCAATCAAATCACAGTATCGATTTCTGGCAGCACAAACTGTGGAGCTTGAAAAAAGAGTTCAACATTCCACGTATTATTTAGCACCTCAAGATTTGATTATATATATGAGAATAGGCTGAGAAAATCTTCTGCTATTTCCGTGTACAGCTCATCAAATCATCAAATAAGCAGTAGCATTCTGATATGAAGTTATTATTTGTCATCCTGCTCTTTTCGTTCTTGATCATTTTGATGACTGATTTTCTTGAAGGTAAGAGTTACAATAGAGATTGTCTCTGTTTAAGAAAACTTTTCATGATAAATATTTCCTCACGAGCCAATAAAATTATATTCTCTCAGCACAATATATATGGACATCCTTGAAACCTTTTTATTTACTGAAGCTTGTGAAGAAAAAAGATGATGAAGATTGGAGTATTTAAAATATTGCTTCAAAAGGGCGCAAATTCTACAAGACTACAGAAACAGGGAAGAAGAGCAGTCGAAAAATGATCTAAAGAATAAAATTATTCTCTCTTGCTCAATATGTGCTTCAAAAAATCAATTTGGTATCCTTTGCAATGAAGGAAATAAAGAAAATGACTCATTGTTAATTCTTGGAGCAATGATCCAACAACAGACATTGACATACTTTGTCCTGATTGTATTTTTCAATATTTCCCTCAAATTATGGATGCAAAAAAATTTCTCACCGAAAATTTTATTCCCTTTCAATAGAAATGAAATTCGGTTGCATTATTAGGCAATCATCTCGCCAATGGGAATCGTAGAAATATGAATCTGCTCTCCTTGGTCGATCTATTTCAATGTTGTTGAATCATCTTGACATAGGGAAGGTTTCCCAATCAGGAGTTAAAATTCATCGTAAGGTTATAAAAATTTGATCAACTCTAGAAGCCTATTCTCTGGATATTTGTCTTCAAAGAAAACTCTTTCACAAAGCACGATCATGTTCTCCGGCTCAAATGAGCTCCTAGCATACATGAAAGGTGAACACTTTAGGTGAAAGCAAGAGTGAAAGCATATATTTAGTCAGTCCATCTTTGCCAAAATTTTTCCGATCCAGTCCTTTATAGTATCGCGATGCTCTAGGTATTGTTGATTAGTCAATAAATATTAGAGAATCATGAGTAGAGTTGAGAGACAAGAAGCTGATGGGCAAATAAATCGAAAAAAATGCTCTTCATGTACCCGCCGTTAGAATATGCGTTCTGATATATGATCGATTAGTTGATGCGCAAAATGTTGATCAAAGTTTTGGAGTAAGATAAACCGTTAGTTTTTCTTTTCTTTTATTCTTACATTCTTGTATAACTCACCTGTCAGTGGCTCAAAGGAAAAGCTTTTCAGTGGGTGGTCGGAGAGAGTTCTGATCGTATCAGTGAGAACGAGCTGCTTATTTTAGGCCTCATATTATGATGGCTATTGAAAATAATTTTTCACTGATCCCCACTAATATTTAAAGTTATATTATTTGAATTTCAGACTGTTCAAAGAGTTTGTATTCTTGTTCACTTGATGCTTGAGCTAGGATCAAAAGTAGCGGAACAACTTTCTCAAAACAACACCATCGTAGTCAAGAATTGAATAAAAGTTAGGGTTGAATTAGTTACATTCTCCATTTCAACTGGAATCACGCCTTCCTTGAGCGTGAATAAGTACAGTTGTGGTCACCTTGAGAATCATGAAGATCTTGAATCCGATCGTTAACTTTCATGATCCTTGTGTACCAGTTGGGAAGGTTTTGCGTCAACACATGATATGGAAAGCTTGTACAGTTTTTATCAACATTCATTTGAATGTTCAGGGATGGAAATGGGTTAGAAAAATGTCAATCAATTTTTTTTCTCTTTTTCTTTTTGAGCAAATTATAGGTTACAAATGGAATATAAATGTTTGTTTCATCGGTTAGCGATTTGATAATAACTTTATAATATAAAAAAAATCTCTATGTAGTGAGACTCGAAAATAATAGATGAATTTGAATGAAACTAGTGAAAGAGATCTGAAAAATCATTTCGCAATGAAGAGTCGTGAGAAAGGGGAAGAATCATGGATGGTGAAAAACATTTCGCTGAATGATCGATTGCTTGACTTCCCTGTCTTGAGCATCTTTACAACGAAATGATGTTGCTGATGTCAGAGATTCCAATTGACTACTCTCCCGATCAAAATGCGCTGCCACAATCACCACCACCACTCGAATCACAGGCAACATGACCACCTGAATCACAGGCAACATGACCACCTGAGTCAAAGGTAACAACATTTGAATCCACATGTAAGGGCTGAGGAATAATAACCGTGTCACCGGTTGTGTTTTCGCCTGGCATATCATTGAACAGGGATGAAGTCTCGCCCATTTTATGTGCTATACGAAGAAAATAATGATAATAAAAGAATTCAAATTAACACCACCGTGAGTAACAATTGTCATTCATTTGTCAAGTAGCACCCAATCAAGATACTACCAATTCCTACCGTATGAAGTTTTGTCTTTGGTGTGTCTTGTTCGAATGGAATTATAAAATAAACATGATGGATGAAAAACACACAGTACAAATGAGACGATAAAAATGGCACATAAGATACTTCCGACGATGATTAATTGAAATAAGCCTCTGTAGGTAGATAGGAAATAATCAATTTCATTATCATCAACAATTTTTACACGAAAAATTAGTCATCAAACGGGATTGATTGATGATTTTCATCGAGAGGAAGTAGAAAAGTATTGAATTTGAAAAAGTTTCAAATGCGATGAAAAACTTACAAATGAAATCTCATCGGCGGTGGACAACATTCATCTTTATCATGGCAACAACTGGTGTAACTTTGTAGCTGATATATGCTTGGACACTCGTAATATGTTCGATTTTGATGATTAAAAGTTGCAAACTGATTGGGACATCGAACTTTGGCATCCGAATGGTAGGTTAGCATGATAACGATGAGCATCAGTTGAATACACACAATTTGAGAATGTTTAAGTGATCCTTGACTATTTAAATGAGCCATATCGAGAGAGGACACAAGAGGACCCAAAATTTTAACAACCAAAATTGAACGCACACAAAACACAAAACAAAGAGTTTAAAGCATCGATTGTCGGAGAGAAAGTAGAGGCAAGAACAAAGGAATAGTGAGTCAAATGTTAATACACCAATGGCGCTTCACCTCTGTACACATAAAATAAACACAGGAAACACATAATTCATTTCGATTATCCACCGAAACCACCACAATCAGATTTGGCTAACTAACCTGCTAATGCTTACCAAACATACTACATGTACAATTGAAAGTGTGTATACAAAACTTCAAAAGCTTACCTCCAACAATCACACGCTGTTCGCACAAGCGTCTTGATGTTTTGTGGGAAAAGCCTTTTCCAAAAAAAAGAGGTTTGCCGAAAGTGTGTGCAAAAGAGAGAGAAAAAGAGAGAGATCTCACTCATCTGTTCTCTTTCTCTCTTTCTCTCTTTCTCTCTTTCTCTCTTTCTCTCTTTCTTTCTGTGTCTCTCTTTCTCTCTCTCAAAAGACTCGGGAATTCATAGACTTGATCCACAACCGACATTGAGTCAAGAAGTGAATCAAGGCAAACTTTGTTCTTTATCTTTTTCTCACTTTTTCTCTATGTCATGTTTACAATGATTCACTTTTTTTCACACTGTGTTGAGAGTGAATCAATGGATTGAGGAAAAAAATTTTTTTGACATGGGCGTGATAGTGATTCTTGTGAGAATGTAAAATGAACGGAGTCAATTCATTTCATGACTGTGAATGAGAGGGATGAGTGTGAGTAAGTGTTGTAAAAAATCTTGTCATTCATGATACCTTACATACTCGTGCTGCTGAGCGATGTCTTTGCCAACGAAAAGTTACTATTTTCTCTCTCTCTCTCTCTCTCTCTCTCTCTCTCTCTCTCTCTCTCTCTTCCCTTGATTGTTGGTGAAGATTATTTTTATTGGCGCAATTCCCGAAGGCATAAAGATGATTTGGTAGAGGAGCTGATCAGACTGCTTACATTGCTCGCCTTTTTGAGGACACATAACACGGAATCTTTCTCATTGGCGGCACATGTTAAGCACAAGAAGTAGGATTCAAATTTCTATCATTTCGTTGGTTATCGGGTCATCACCATGTAGCCACCTACACGAATAATCTTAAGGACGAATAGAAAAGATACAAGGTGATAAATTTTAATGGCACGAACTCTAGAAATTCTTCCTCCATGATGTAACCTGAAGCATAGCCTGAAATCTCATCTCTCTGTCCTTCAAACATGACCAATGTTTGAACAGAAATGCCCATGAAATGGGACTCAAAGAAACAGTGAAAGTCACCAAGGTGAATCAGAGAATAATTTCACGGACAAAATTTAGGAGATAATTTTTAATAAATTAGAATGAGGGCTCCTCAAATTTGCTTCTTGATTTTATCGAATTCAATCGACACAAAAAAAGGTTTGGACGTGAAAAACTTCGGCTTAACATGACTTAAATGGGAGGGAAGATGAGGAAATGATTTAATTATAAGAAAAATGAGAATGATGAGAACGATGATGAGGAACTTGGCGATCGAAGAGGACAAAAAACTTAAGCAATGAGAAAAGTCCGATGTCAAAATTTCGAGTCACAAGCTGCATTTACTAAAATTATTATTCCAATTATGTTTCGCTTTTTGTGATAAGCGATTTTGCTGATTGTTATGTACAAGCAGGATGGGGAAGGTATTTACAAAACGTCCGATAAGGTGCCTCATCAGGCTTATCTATAACTATCCTCTGTGTTTTTGTTTTTGCAGGATCAAGGGCTGATTTGATTTCAGAATTACTAGAGCTTTCACTCGAATTGATGGGTGTACAGGTGGATGAAATTTTTGAGTCCTCTTTTGATGTTCCCTCAGTATCTTCTTTCATTTCGACATCTTCGTTCTCTTTTTCTGGTCCTCCTCTTTCATCTTCCTCCTGAGAGTTCAGAGTATGACCCAGCATCCAGTATTCACAGTTCAACCTTTGCTCTCTAGTTACATTTTTGTCCAGCCATTTCTGATGGAAACGATTGAACTTTCGATGAAGGCGATGAGAAACAGCTTTGTGTGTCTGAAAAATTAACAGGCCATTAATATGGAAAGTTTTCGCGGAGTGAATTGATGTAACTCACCTTTCGAGCTTTAGCTAAAGCGTTTGTTTTGCACATGTAGCTTTCACTTTGTACAACAAAAACCATTTTGTAAGAATTTACATTAAATTTACACTGAGTATCATCGGATATCTGGAGCGATTTCTCCTCTTTCTCTTTTTCTATTTCCTCTTTTTCTTTGGCTTTGTGTCGACAGAGCCGAATATTACGAGGCAAAAATAAGGGACATCGTCCAAACCTTTCTTTGAGCTCTTCACTGATGTCATTTTCTCGTTCAGAAATATATTTTTCTACATACTCTGACCATTTATCGACTTCACCTCCTTCACCATCTTCACTTTCGGCCGAGTCTGTAACAATTAGTTCTATAGTAACTTTACCTTCTCCTTTGCAGATGATAATTTTAAAACAAATCTCATCACTCAATAACTGTTCAGCTCGTTTTTGATAGGCGGCTTCAGCAGCGGCACGAAGGTGATGTGTTGAGCAAGGCCCACCAGTCGCATTATTCTTGGCTTCTTCGATAAACATTTCCGTACATTGTATACAAGTTTCGTCGCAAACGATATGCTGTAACTGTCGAACTATATTCTGGACTACTTTATCAAGAGTAAAGGCTATATATGCATGAATTCCAAACATTTCCCTTAATTGATCCTCGAATTGGTTGAAATCTAAGTTCCCATCCAAAACTTGTTTCACCATGTCGATGAGCGCAGGAAAATATTCTTCAACATCGTAATCATCTGTAGAGGAAGAATGAATTGTTAAGAGCTGCTCACAAGAATTGAGATAAATATTTTACCGAATAAATCGGGGAAACCGAATAAGAACAATAAGAAAGACAATACAAGAAGGAAAAACTACGGTGGGCGAAGAATAGAGACCGATGCTTGGAACAATTGCTAAGTTTAACCAAGTATCAACTTTGACAGCTAACTGACGTTCTCTATCTCTACTCAGTATATGGAAGATAAAAATATAAAATATAATTCCTAATCTTGAACTCTTAATGAATGAGGTTCAACTGAACGAATTTCTGATAGGATTGCTCGATAAACAAGAGATTTTCAGTTATAAATCCACAAGATAAACAAAGATTGACTGAAATGCAAAGTTCGATTCTTGGTAAGTTAATCTGATAAATCTTACTAGCCTGACAAGGAAATAAGAAAATTTTCCATCTGAAATAGAGTCAAGTAACTACACGAGATTGTTAGATTGTTAGAAATGAAAACAACACTTCCTCTGACTGAAAAAGCTTTAGAAATGAAAAATGAGATACTTACTTTTAGGTTTCAAACGTAATGCGGCAGCAGTTGATTCTTTTCTCAACTTTTTCTCTTTTTCTTCTTCAGCGATCAAAATTTTGGCTCTCTCATACATTTGACCAAGTCTATCACATAATATCTGATGAAGTCGGAAAAACAGGTACCAATAATTGTTGACAATAAATAGCACATAACTATCATCGGGATCAACATTTGGCATCGGAGTAACAGGGATATCTTTGAGTCTTTCAGCATCATCACCATTGACATGTTCAGACGGACTGATGTCAACCTTATTGAGCTTACAGGCATCAGGAGCTTGACTACTAGATGAACTACTCGCAACGGCTTCAGGATTATTGTTATTGTTATTCTTTCTGTTTTCTTTGCGATCTATGTCGTTCATGTTAACTGGGAAACAGGTCGTTTGATCTCCTCTTACTTTACCGTTTTCATCTCCACTTGACCCTCGCTTTCCACTGTCAATTTCAAAATCTTCTATCTCATCATCACTTAGCTCACCACGAGGAGTAGAAAACAAGTCGGGTACAAAGTGCTTCAGAAGCTGTTTGATTTTTTGTTTATCTTCTTTGTGGATAGATGTTTGACGCTTGACATGATGAATGATTAAATTACAAGCCTCCTCAATCATTGCTCTGTTTTTGTAGATAAGAGTCATATGGGGTCCAGTGACGATGTTTTGTCCACCGTTGTTATTATCACCTGTCCCCTCACCAGCGGCAGCCATATTCTCCTCATTTTGTTCATGCCTCTCTTCGTAGAAAGTCTCAATTTCATTCAGCAAGCTCTTTGACCGAAGATATTTTATATCGTTCTGTTTGAACGATATTCCCTGATGATCTAATGATTTGAGATGATACTTTTCACTTTGTTCCCGCCAGATTTTGTTGAATTGTTTTTGAGCCTCCTTCCATTCCTCCTCTTTCGCTTTCAAACGACGCAAAACAAGAGGCACTGCAACACTAGGATTTTTCTTCAATCCTTCAATGATCTCTGATGATTTATCACCATAAATTCGACGAATTGAGCGCTGATGAATGATTGCTGAGGTACCCCCTAAACATTCATCCAATTTGAATCGACTACGTTCTTCTGGAGTCATCCGGTTCAACCGCTTTTGCACAGCCTCCAAGACTCTGATGGTGGACAGATTTGTCTCAATGACGACATCCAATTCGAACCGTTCATCTTCACATCGATAAATGAATTCTTCGTATTGAGTCTTTTTGGAAGTTACGAAAGTAGAATCTTCTGACCATGAAGGAAACGATACCCAAGTATCATTAAGGACTTCACGACAGAGAGCTGTTCGCCCAGAACATTCGGATTGAATATAATTTTTGGGTAAGGCGCGATAAGATGCACCATACCTTTTGCAAGAAGCATAATCTATCTCCATGCCTGTAACTTCAGAGTTGATTCTTTCCCGCTCACGTTCACGCAAGCCAACAGGACGTGTAGGAAAAGTATCAGAGAAGATACTATTAGGGTGCGATGAAGACATGGAGAAGTTGGAGAAGTTAGACGTGTTAGAGTTACCCTCCTTGTAGCCGAGAAAATCTTTGAAGTATTTCAACAATTCGGGAAATTTACCCAAAAAAGGCGTAACTAGAAGCACAAGTTCATTGCGAGAAACAATTTCATGATTGTAGAGGAATAGACACCGAAGAAAATTTTCGTACACTTCTCGGATCCTCAGGGCATTTCGTACCTTATCAAAAAATGCGTACTCATTTAGAGAGCCATATTTTCCAGCCTCTGCAATAGATACATCACGAAGAGAAGTTGCTCTCTCTTTTTTCAGTGTGGAAGACTGCAATCCAGTTGGAGGTCTTTTCACTTGTAGAGCGGATGTCGAATTGAATCCAGAAAGCAAACCTCCACTACCTGGACTGGTACCGGGTCGAGCTAGTGGCTTTTTTACGATAACTGCATGATCATTGGTAGCAGCACGATTTGCGGCAGCCAAATTTTCAACATGATTGGCTGCTGATATTGTAGTAGATATCATGGAGCCTGTGATTGAGCCGTGAGAAAGCGAATGATGAATTCCAAGATTCATACTGTCACTGGACCCTGGAAACACCACGCTTGTTGAACTGGCCGAGGTAGCATTTGTAGCATCAGGTAAAAATTGTCCAAATTCTTGGAGAAGATCAGTCTGATCCTTGAATAAACTGGCAACTTGGGCATAAACATGGCTTTCATTGAGCGGCTTTGCTTCAGTTCTAGTCCCTTCCTTCAGACTCTTCTGCTCTTTCTGGTAAGCGTGGAGAATTTCCAAAAATTGTTTATACACCTCAGGTTGACCCTGGAAACGATTTTTGATCTTATTGACATAGTTGATTGCGTGATTAAATTCTACCGGTTGGGCACCCGTATTGCCCTCACCAGGGCCCGATGAATTAGAATGATCAGCTACAGTTTCTTGTCTCAAGCTACTCAATTGGCCAACATGTTCAGCAGAAAATGGTATAATAGATGTGGTGGTACTTGTGGATAAATTGACTGGTGACTCGGGTATTGGAGTTCCAGCGGCCAAGTGTATGACAGCTCCATGAGACAAGGGATGGTGATGAGAGTCAGCTGGAGTGATTGATCTTGCCGTACTAGAGGTGTGGGAAAATGGCTGAGATGAAGAACTCAATGGCTGAGACGAAGAACTCAATGGTTGTGATGAGGAACTCAATGGCTTGACAAGAGATCCTAAATGACTACTATTAGAACCCATTTGGAGTGTAGGATGATGAGACACAGGTATTGGTATAGGTATTGGTACGGGTTGTGATGGATGCATTACCGCCGCTGGATTGGTGGTCACCATACTTGAATTATTTTGAATTATTAAAATACTTGTGCTCGATGGCATACTAACGTTCACCTGATCATTTGATTGCATTTCAATTTTATAGCCAGGCGGTAGAAATGTGTTAAAGCCAACAATCAACTCTGGATGACCACGAAACAGTGTGGACACTCTCTGTATTACTCCCGGTGTGTCAATACTTTGTGATTTAAATTCTTTCATAATATCCAGAAAATCATTATACACTTGTGGTTGATTATTGAATTTAAATTTAACCTGATCAAGGTATGATAGTGCATCTTCAACCTTTAATCGTTGAAATTGTCCCTGCTGATGAAGTGTTGATGATGCTGATACGGATGATGGTGAATGCAATGAAACCGAAGCTGAAGGTGGTGGGACAGCAGACACTATTGACGGTGGTGGCTGTGATCCTGCCGTTGGTGGCTGTGGTTGTGATGGTGGTGGGACAGCGGACACAGTGGATATCGGATGATCCATTATCGTATATTCACAATCAATATACACTTGTTTAACAAAATTATCATACCTTTTCAACGATAATCATCATCAATTTATTAAATTGAAGGGAAGCAAAAAGCAAAAACATTTACTACATAACACATACAGAAGATTAAGATGAACACACACAACACTAAAACATTCATTCTCCAAAAGCGCCATACTTACTTGACACAAGCGCCGCCCTGGTGTAGAACAGCCAACACAAAGAAGAAAACTGACTTCCTTATTTTGCCCATAGAGGACGCTGGTATTCATTGTTCTTGTGAAAATGAATTTTTTGGCGCCAAATTGAGTCCGCGAAAGAAAAAAAATTTTTTTTTTCACTTTTTACTTTTACCAACACTTTTGATGATCATCATTAAGTTTGGCCATCATTTCGGTGTTTTTGATTCAGCTTGTGTAATAGGATTGTGGACAATTTGTGGAACTGTGTGTGTTTAATTGATAAGTGTGTGGAGTGAATAGTGTTGGGTTGCTTTTGTGGTGCAGTGTGATCTCTCTCTCTCTCTCTTGGGACGATTGGCTCAGCTGAATAGGAAAGCAGCATGATGGAAGGTTCTGGTGATGATGAGATGATGTGAGTTGATTTTTTGGGTTTTTAATGGGAATTGAGTTTTGGGATTTGGATTAATTGATGTGTATTCTTGTATATGCAGGTATTTAGCATCACATAGTCAGGCATTGCCTTTGTATTATAGGAAACTTTTTCCATCCAATCTTTTCTACAGATGGTTATCATATGGTAAGTTTTGTTTAGGGGTTGATTGGAAGAGAAAGTTTTCTGGAATGATAACCTTTTTCTCATTTGATTGTAGGTGATCAGAAATACTTTGAACGTCGAGAGTTTTCTTTCACACTTCCTGGTGATATTTACCTTCGTTATCAAAGTTTTTCGTCTGCAAAAGAATTTCATACAAGCCTTGTGGAAAATAATCCAATCAAGATGGATATTGGAGCTGTTTTCCAGGAGAATCCGAAAGATATGAAAAAAAGATTCATCACTCCACAGGCACTTGAGCGAGAGTTAGTTTTCGATATCGATATGGATGATTATGATGAAGTTAGAACTTGCTGCTCTGGACCTGCTATATGCAATCGTTGTTGGAAATTTATTCTCATTGGTGTGGAAATTTTGGATGTTGCCTTAAGAGATGATTTTGGTTTCAAGAATATCATTTGGATATTTTCCGGACGAAGAGGTATCCATGGTTGGGTTGCTGATAAAAAAGCTCGTCAATTATCATCGAAAGCTCGAGAGGCCATTGTTTCCTATCTAAGCCTTATTCAAGGGGGTAATAAAGTGAAGAGAGTGGAATTAGGCATGGACAATCTTCATCCAATGATTTTAAGATCAGCAGCCATTGTTGACAAATATTTTGACGATTTGTTGGAAGACCAAAAGTGGCTCGAATCAGATGAAAGTCTCCAGTTCTTCATAAGTCTTTGTGGTGAAAAATCTGTCCGAGAGGAGCTCAGAAGAGGTATAACAAAAAAGAAGCCGATAGAAAAATGGAAACAATACGTAAGAATTGTGAACAGTTACAAAAACTCCAAGAAAAATTTGAAGACAACTGTCCAACATTTGATCGATGAAATCAAGTTGCAGATGTGTTTTCCAAGATTGGATGCTCATGTGTCTCGAGGTATCAATCACTTGTTGAAAGCTCCATTCTGTATCCATCCCAAAACGAACAAAGTTTGCATTCCTATTGATGTTAAAGACCTCGGAAATTTCGATCTCGAGAAAGTTCCCAGTCTCCCTGAACTAGTCAGTCAAATCGATAAATCTTCCGCTCAAGAATCAGAAGAACTGTACCAAAACACTCCACTCTCCAAATATATCCAAATATTCAAAACTTTCATCAAAGGATGTGAAAAGGAGACCATTACCATCAAGAGAGAAGAGCAGGAAAACAGTTTCACATTTTAACATAAGCTCTGGTCAAATTAATTGTTCTGATTCATTTTTACCATAATATTCGACAAGTACATGTTTCTTTTCTCGATTGTGTTCATGTTTATCCAGCTTGATTAAGACAAACTTCTCGCCTTTATTTCTTCCCATTCTTCATGCCTCTTTGTTCTTAGGGCCATGAAATCAGGTTTCTAATTAAATTCTGAATTCTTACCAGCAATTGAACTAAATTTTTCAATGCATAACGCTCAATATACAGTAGAAATATCGATTCGATTCAAAAGTTCTGAAAAATTCGTTGATCAGCCGCCTCAACGGCTAAAATGGCCTCTAATATTATCATCAAAAGATGGCGCATTGGCCTCGCTAAGAAGAAAAAGTTCTTTTTTCAAAACGATTAAAACTTTTACTCAACTTTCGTAATAATTTCGAACTTGCTCATGGTTCTGAAGTGGATAAAAATCATACATAACTTCTTATCTTGACACCTTAGTACGGGCTGGAAAAGAATTTTTCGCTTTTGATTCATTTGACAAGGCTATCGGATTTTTTTTATTCTATCGTACCAGTCATCTGGAGTGATAATATCACAAAATATTACATGTCTTCCAAAAGATGAATAATATGTGGCCCCTTCACCATGATGGTGAAGATGGTGAAGATGCAGAAGAAGAAGAAGAAGAAGAGGTAAAAAAATTTTTCTCCCTCTTTTACCCTTTATAGCCTGTCTCAGGTATATGTTCACGGCTTTTTGATCTAGACTGTCGATAGCACCCAACTCACGAGACAGCTTTTGATAAAAGAGGTAGAGAAAGAGAGAGAGAGAGAGAGAGAGAAAATTTATGGCCATATTTCGAATGAGGATCAAAAATTTTGATGTTTGGCAGAGTTGCAAACACTTATCAGTTATAAAATATGAACTTGAATGTGAATAACTATAAATGATGAACATACTTCTTCTTCTCTGTCTCTCTCTCTCTCTCTCTCTCTCTCTCTCTCTCTCTCTCTCTCTCTCTCTCTCTCTCTCTCTCTCTTTCTTTCTTTCTTTCTTTCTTTCTTTCCCTTTCAATATATATGATCGAAAAGTTTTATAGCCGATTTATGAACGGTTCATGGGTTAGCAATGGCAATTAGTGGATACTGTCTGTGTGATACAATGTCTGAATAGGATGAATGTGTTGAGTGAAATCAAGAGAATTCTCTCTCTTAACCATGTTTGCATGAAGGTAAGAAATGTTTCTCTGATGGAAAATGTTCCAACATTTTTCTGCTGATACTTGCCAAAAAGTGAGTAAGGTGTAATTGAATTTGATGCTAATTCAATTGGAAAAGGAGCAAATTATTCCTGGTCTCATAGGTTTCAAGATGATAGATTCATTCTTCTTCTCTATCTCTCTCTCTCCTCTTCCATCTTCTATCATCATTAGAACCTTTTGGAAGCTTGATTCAGCCATTAGAATCAACTTGCCGACTGAATGACCGAAAGCAATATCTTTGTTCTCTTCTATCATTTTCATTTTTTTTCTTTCTCTCTTTTTGCAAGTTTCTTTTTCTTCATCATTCTAGGAAATCAAATTATACCCAAGAGAGAGAGAGAGAGAAACTAGAAGCAGAAATAGAAAATAAAATGAAATCATTGCCTGTTAGAGGCGATCATCATGAGGTTTCATGGAGGGGCTCACTTTTACCCCAAAAGTGTCGAGAAAAAAAAGTTGATTAGTAAGTTGAAATGAGATTTTTTTCCACTGATTACGGAATGGATGCTTTCATATTCATGAGGTGGAAGTTTTTATTTTTCCATCATTAAAACGATGGCAAAATGAGAAAGATAGAAAAATGAAAAAGAGAAGGCGAAAAATGAGGAATAAAAAATCGTGCCTTTTCACCTTTTCAGTAAGCAATGAAGATGAGAGAGAGAGAGAGAGGAAGATGATCGGTGGATGAGACGAATGAGAAGGAGGAGGAGGCGGCGGTGGTGGATGTGATACTGGCCATGATGATAATAATAAAAATATATACATATATGGAATATTGTGGTTCAACGTTATTCAGTCAATGATGATTGTAATCTCACTTCTCTCTCTCTCTCTCATCCATTCATGAGCTTCTTTTCATTCTTCTTATTCAATACTAATGAGAGAAGATGAGGCAATATATATATAAAAGAATCTAGCAAGTTGCCTTCATTCCTCTCTATCATCCGGATTCTTTTACTCACGATCAACTGACCTGAGCTCAGTGTAAGGCTAAAATTACAATCATCTTTCTCTCACTTTTCTTTCCTCCTCAATTCACTTAAACGCGCTAAATTTTCGCCCGATTTTTCAGGCCAAACAGTTTTCTTGGCTTGACGAATGAATCCGGTTCCGCTGGAAGAAGAAGAAGTAGTTTTACTGTATACATACCTCACCGAATCAGGCCTCACATTTCTGCTCAAAGAGAGAGAAATATTACTCTCCTCTTTTTACTTTATACTTTATACCCTTCTCTGAGTGAAAATGTCACTCTCTTATCTTACCTCTCCTCATCTTATTATGATGATGATCATTTTCCACAGTTATCTCCATCTCTGTACTTTTTCTTCTCTCTCCATCAACAACGATACATGTTCACCTAGAAAACTTTATCTCTCTGTCTCTTTTTCTCTCTCTTTTGGAAAATCGATCTCTTACAGAACGAAAAAAAAGTGGCCTCACCATCACTACGAATACATGAGTACATATATACATATATATTCAGGCAAATTTGATCTCCATGTCATCGATGGGTGAACGGAGACACTCTTAACACTCTGGGTACTTCATAGCCTCAAAATGGCCATGGATAAATGTGACCTAGAACGCGTGTCCCGTAAATATTATGTTTCACAAGTATCCAATATCCCATTTTGGGTCCCTAACAGCCTGGTCCAGTATCAAGATAACCCAACATATGTTCATACGGAAAAAAGATTTTGGGGTTCGTTTAGCTATTCAACTCGATTTCAGTTTGAATTTCTCTCTCTCTCTCTCTCTCGCGATTCGGTCGGCTGATTTGCCCGGTGGAACAGAGACAGGACCGGCCGTTTTGGGCTTCCAGAACCAAAAAAAATGTGCAAACTTATCAAGGGAGAGAGAGAGAGAAGAGGAAAGTCAAAATAAAGAGAATAGCAAAAACCCGGATACATGATGGGTGCTTCAGGCTTCCGTTATCCTGATGTATCAAGCATTCAAAGAGGAAAGAGAGAGAGAGAGAACAAAAAAGCTTTGCTAGGCGTTTTTTTTCGGATATATTGAGTGGTCCTCCATGGCAATTGGAGTAGTTATCTAGATGTGTGTGTGTGAGAAAGAGAGAGAGTGAATTTTTGGCCATGTCAAGAACGCCAAAATTGCGCTTCATATAGATAGAAAATTGAGTTTTGAATATCAAGGAAATATCAGAATCACTTAGGAATGAATAGGGAAGTTGACATGTATATGGATGATGATGATCAGCCCTGCTACATGTTTCACAAGCAATCGTTTGAAGTATCTAATAGTTGCATAAATTATTTGATATCTTGAAACTTGTTTTCAATAGTAAGATTCGTGATGACCATTATCTGTGATTAAATCAATTCATCAAATCCTCTTAGTTACTACACGCAGGTATGAAGTGAGAGAGAGAAGATGAAGATGAAGAGAAAAAAACGATCAAATGATAAAAAGTGGAAAAATCGTCATTTAAAGATAATTGAAATGAGCTTAATTTGTGTTCAACATACAGAATTTGTGATCATGACCACCTTCAAAGTAAGAAAAAACATGGGTTTGGCTGCCAGAAGATAGATTTGAAATCAAGAGAGAGAGGAAATGTTTAGCTGAACAAGAAGAAGCAATCATCCAGATGACAAACTGGGATGGTACATGGAAAAGGATACAATTGAATTAAATAAAATCTTAATGAACTTACTTGATACCATCTGTGCTAATACTTCCATGAATTGAATGATTCTAAGCGGTTCTCTTCATCCTCAAATTTTCTATCCAAATCTCCTTCGCATATTAAGATAATAATTTACCCTCATAAATATCTAGACATGCATGATGTAGCCTCAGATGATCGATGGCTACTTTTAAATTTCTCAAAATCCTACATGCCCTATCATATCAATTTGAAATTATTGGATTTTTATGAAAATTTTTGGGAAAAATATCATGATAAATATAAAACGTTCACCGAGCTATACATTCAAAATAGAAAAAAACTCAATATTCGATAACGTTCAAAAGATACCGGGAATACTTATTTCAAAAGGTTAAGATTGCTCATGAAAATAAAGAAAACTTTCTCTCTTATACTCTTTATTGAAAGAGAAAGAGAGTGAAAGGAAGAGAGAGAGAGAGAGAGAGAGAGAGAGAGAGAGAGAGAGAGAGAGAGAGAGAGAGAGAGAGATACAATGAGATTTCCATTCAATTTTCAACCTTTCCTCATCATGATATATAATCTGAAGGCCTGTCAAATGAAATACAATTGAATATACATGTATTCGCATCTATGGAAGCGTATATACCCTGTAAGTGATAATATGATGTTATCCATTCGTCTAAAATTCTTGGGAAAATTTTTTCTCTCTCCTCCGACAATCAGTATTGTAAATTATTTGATATATCTACCATAACCATCGATCTTGTATCATCCTATTCTTATTCTCACACCGAAATCACGATGTGAAAATGAAATGAGAGAATGATAAACGGCTTTCTCTCTCTCGCTCAGATACATGATAAGCATAGACATGTGATTTCGAAATTCGTTCATTGATATCTGTTGGGGCAAAAAAATTGAAAGAGAGAGAAAAAAAGAAGGAAGACAATGGCTGCTTTTTGGCATTCATCTGAGCATCGTGATAGCCTTTAATTAGCTGAGATTCAAGAATGTTATCCCGATGCGTGCGTAAAAGCGAGAATAAGAGGAAGGGCCAGTAAGGATGAAGTGAGGATGAAGTGAGGATGAAGCGAGAAAAATGCCAGTTCAAAGTGGCCCGATACACACATATACAGATACCACTACACTGTACAATGGGCTTGAGGTAGATAGAGAGGGGCTGAAGAGAGGAGAAGAAAAAATTCCTCTTCTCTTATGCTCCATACCAGAAACAGGACCAGCATCCAGTATTGGCCTTGGTAAGTGAATATCGGCAAAGAAAATTGGTACTGTTCTTGGGGCACACAAATTTTTCTTTCTCTCTCTTTCTCTCTTTCTTTCTCTCTCTCTTTCTCTCTTTCTCTCTCTCTATCTTGGTTCCTCTCTTTCTCTCCACTATGAGCACGTATGCTGTGATGCCCAATAGGGCTGCTTGGCCCATTCGGAAACTGCTTCATAACTTATACTTACTTAGCTCCACTTTACTCAATACTCCGTATATATACGTATATATCTTCAATATATTCAATTAGTTATACAGATTATTCCACGTTTTCGGGCCTTTTACCATTCTTACCGTGATACTAACACTATCAGTCTGATCGGTAATTCGACCGCACAGCGTGTAATATTTTTCGCCTCAAAAGTTGTTACACAACACATGCTAGGCTGATAAAAGAGAGAGAGAAAGAAAGAAAAGAATACATGTAAACACTAAGCTGGTTGATGAAGAAGAACAAGAAAAATTTAAAAAAAAACTTGCTTACCCAAAACAATGATTATTGGCCCATTGGGTAGCTCTTATTCTGAGAATAGGAGAGAGAGAGAAAGAAAAAAGTGGCCTGAACGATGAAGGAAGAAGAAGAAAGAGGAGCAGAAAAAAAGGAGAAGATGAAGGAGCAAAAAAAGGCAGAGTTTAAATATACACACTTATAAAGTGGAATTAAAAGTATTCCAAGCCGATTAAGCCCATGAATTATAGTTTAAGGTTCACTATATTGGATAAGCACGAAACACGATCTCTTGGACCCAGTGAATGTCAACTGGGCCAGAGAAGAGAGAGAAGAGAGAAAAAATATGATCACCTATTGCTCTGGTACATGTATTAATATGTGTACATGAACATGGCCATTCTTTAATAGTCCCACCAACGATGTCTGCATACAGCATCACTTGTGGCCTCTATCTCTATCTTTTTTTGCTTGTCAGATAAGCCTATAAAACCCGTTCATAAGTTTTTTAAGTTTGATCATAAAAAATGTGTATGTTGTAAAGGTGTAAGTATGAGGAGAAAATGAGGCAAGATACAAGAGAGTAAGAGACAAGTAAAGGGGATCATCTTTGAGGGTCCCAAAGTTGTGTCGATAGGAGAAATGTGAGCATCGGATGAAAGTAATAATGCAAAGATTTTCGTTTTATTGACCGATCAAAAACGGAACATATTGCCCGGGAAAAAATTTTTGACCTTGTTTCTGAGCTCAAAAAAGTGAAAGTCTAAACTATTTATATGGCTTGTCAATCGAGACGCAAATACTCTACCAGCATCCGCAAGATGGTGAACCCAATATTCCATTAGCCATCTTCCTCTCGATTCATTCCCGTCCAATGTGTCAGATCTGTCCATCATACTAAAATGATGAGAAAAGCCTAAAAGTTTCTCCCAGCATCACTTTGCGTTACAGTCGGCATCGTGTTTAAAGGCTAAAAAACTATTGCCATTCTCTTTCTAGTCGCTGGTATGGTTCACTATGAGGACTGATTGGAGGCTCAATTTTTCTTCCTCTCCACCTCCTCCCTCCTTCTCCTCCTCCTCCTCCTATGCTCACCTCTCTTGTATCATCTTCTTCTGTACCTCATATTCTCTTTTATCTCGAGAAGTGTTACTTTTGTTGTTGTTGTACCTTCTCTTGGCTCTCGGTCCCATTCATCGTGGCCGCCGATAGCCGGGCGTTGATCATGATCGCTTATCCAGAATGGCCGTCAAATAGGCCATTAAAATGCGATTTCCTAGCCTTAAAATTAGCGTAGGAGAGAGATAGTGAGAGAAAGAGAGAGAGAGAAAGAGAGGAATGATGCCTTGCTGGTTCCTTTTCAAAATTTGTGAGAGTAAGGATGTAACATGTAATGCGAATTAGTGATGAGAAAAAGGAAAACTTTTTCGCAAACCACTGTGAGCGGCCGACGGTAAGAATGGCCTGAGAGAGTAAGATGAAGAGAGAGAGAGCGAGAGAGAGAGAGAGAGAGAACCACAATGCAATCAAGATGAATATTTGCGTCAAGATTACAATGAGAAGCTGAGAAAAGAAAAAAACGCAGCGAGAGAGCAAAATATATTTTTCATTCAAAAACGATGGGCCATGGGAGTGACTTTTGATCATGATCTTCTCTCTCTCTCTCTCTCTCTCACTCACTAATGTTGCTTGGAATTCATTCACATCATTCTCTCTCTCTCTCTCTCTCTCTCTCTCTCTCTCTCTCTCTCTCTCATGAGGAATTTTTTGAAAGATGAAAATAAGGCAAAAATTTAACATGATAGATTCATCTTCATAATCACCTGAACGGAGGTGGAAGTGACCGCAATGGTTTTCCACTGATTAATTTCATTTTTACTCGATTTTCTCGCCCTTTCCGTACTCAATCTTTCTCAGGCCACATTCGGTGCTTTTTCCGTTTTCCACTCGGAATGTACATAAATATCCACCTCACCACACAAAAGTGTATTCAAATTCATGGGGGCCACAATTTTGAGGAGTGACCTGTGGAGTACATCATCAACATCATTTCCTGCTAAGCCTCCTCACTTTCTACCATGAGATATTATTATTCGATTGCAATAACATTCGTTTTGAGTGCCATTAATGACATCCAATATTAGTATGAATGTGCGATAAAATCCATAAAAATATGCATGAAATTATGAATAAAGTGAATAAATTTGAAGGCAAAAAGTAAGATGGAAAAGTGTTCAGATAGTAACATGTAGCCTAAATGAGAGTAAGATAAATGGACTGATTGAATGTGATTTTTTTTCTTCTTTGCCTCTCTTGCCATTCCTATCACTTTTCCCACAAAATTTTGTTTGGAAAATATATTCAGGAAAAAAATTTTTAGCCTCAAGAAGATGAAGCTAAAGGTAGGGAAAGAAGGACCATGAGACAGATAATTGCCCAAGATATAACTATATATATGTATATGTAGTTGAAGCAAAAACATTGGAACCCAAAACATGAACTGTAATCGTGTCTCTTTGGCTTTCAATCAGATTTCAGGCCGGTCTTCGGTAGGGAAAAGAAAATCATCTTATAGCCTCAAACGATTTTTCTTATTAGTTCTTACACTTGTTTCAATCGGTTCTAATCTATATCTTTCCCAATAATATGCCTCTCCATCTTCTTCTTCTTCTGGACTTCTGGGCTTTTGGATGTATTTTGGTGCAAATTTTGATGAACTCACAAGATTTGAAGCAAATTACTGTTTTTCTCAGTGTTTTTCTCAACTAAATGCAAAAATTGTAATCAAGACCATTTCAAGAGCAGCTGAAGATGTTCAGTATAGAAAATTAGAAAATTACTGTGTCCAGGGGCATATCGTCCAACTCTCGTTAAGATACAAGAAATTGGTAAAACTGAATCGTTTAAGTAGAGCTCAATTGACTTTGTATGACTAAAAACATGAAAAAACTAACCAAATAGATATCCTAGGATAGAAAAAAGCGGTGTAGTGTTAGAAGATTCGAGAAATTCAAAAATTATCTGAATAGTTCATAAACAAACTCACAAATAGGAATTGAAAACTTTAGATTAATCAAAAAATCATTCAAAAGCAATATCAGGTCAAATTTAGTAAAGTTCAGGTCGGGATGAGTGATATACTGAATGAGATCTTCAAAAGAGTAGAAACGAAAGAATCTAGGGAAAGAGGCATTCAATAGTTGAAAAGTTATCACAAAAAGTGAAAAGTTCTTAAATAGACTTACGATAAATGTTCTACAATGACCATAAACCATTGACCATCGAGATAGAATGGCATCTGTACTCTCCTGTGAAACACTATTAGATCTTTCAAAGGCAAAGAAATTGAGAGAGACGAAGGCCATAAGATTTCTCGAAAAAATGCTTATTAGCATTTGAGAATTATTAGATTTCCCAAAGATTCACCAGAAATGTTCTTGAGAACGAATCGTTTCCTGACTCATGACGAGCAAGATCAAAGAATGAAAATTCGTGAGTACTTATTCTTAAAAACTGAAACGGAAAAGCGAAGGACGCGAAAAGACTAGAAGTTCGAGCTCTAATACCATGCCATTCTCTAGACCTGAACAGTTTGTCTAAGTTGCTCTCCAAATTCAAAGATTTGCATCCAAAAAACCCTTTAGAACATTGTTTTCGAATATTGTAACGTGTTTAGCACGCTTTTGACTTTAAAATGGTGTTAAAGTTGGTGTAAAGAGACTGTTTGGATCCGAAAGCATCACAAATTCGGTTTTTTCACCATTAATTGAAGTATTTTACTTAATTATTGGCTTGATTATGACATTAGTCTCGATTTGAACAGTCAATAATCGTTGTCCGAGTGTATAAAAAGCTAAATTTGAGATCATTCAACTTAAAGCATTCAATTTGGAGTGCATATTGTACATATTTCTTAGAATAGAGAATATTTTGGGTGGAGAATTTTCCACCCTCTTCCTTCCTCTGCATCTCATGAATTCTTGTACCTCATCAGCCTACACACACAAATTATTATCGTTCTAGTCGATTGAAAGAGAGACATCAAGTACTAATAGTCACTTAGGGTGTAAAATTCATGCTAATTGACAGAATTGAATCAACATGAGAGTGATTGCCGCTTCCTTGTTCAAAAGACATCTTCACTTGCACCGAACATTTCCCTAAAAGGATGTTGAAAATGAAATTCTATCTTTTCCGGATCGTAGGAAAAAGTTTTCCAAGTAAATAAGGATTAAAATCTGGAAACCCCTCCGAAATATCATTCAATTATATACATGTAATTGCTCACTTGTAGGTGAATTATGATGCACCTTTGCACCATGTGAAATAAGCTTCAAATCGGCTCAAACTTATGCTAAATCTTTTTTACAATATTGGTATTTCTTCTTGACTTTTCTACCCAAAAAAAATACTAGCACCTAAAGCAAATTTATTGCCAATTTGAGATGATGATGAAGAAGAAAAAAAGTTCTGAAGATAAAGAAAAGGTGGACAAGATTTTTTCTTACCATCATCTTCTTCATCCTCTTCTTCTTCTCCTCAATTTTCATTCATAAGATATTAGATACGCCGCCATGGAAGCTGTATATATACGTAGCGCAGGATGAAAGGTAGAGAAAAAAATAAGGTGAACGAATGCCTCTCAATCGAGTGTGTATTATATTATATATATATTCAATTTTTCATTGGCCTCAGGCCACTCTCAGGCCGCAATTACGCCTAACCTATGAAGTCATTTTGGAGAAAGAAAAAAAAAGTAAGAAAGAAAGATGTGTGATCACTACACGCTGAGGTGTCTCTTTTGGCCAATAATTTGATTTGATTTGTGGACCTGAAATTAAAATGCAGACATACACACACACACACACATATAACCAAAAATTAGAGCTATCAAAATTGTCCTCATTATGAGAAGCATCTTGAAGGAATACATCATCTTGATTCATGATGGAAATTCGACTCTCCCCACACAAAGATTGTGTGTGTGTGTATTTTCGATCTATTCTCGATGGAATACCAGCTGATAGTGGATTCAAATTTTTATTCATCATCATGGAAACAGATCATCTTCTAATGATGATGATCACCAAATGAATGGTAATAATATATCTGATCCAGCTTGGAATACACGAGAATTACAGAATTAGAGAACAGGTGATAGACAAGGATTACTGTTAGTTTTGAAAGATTTAAATTGTAGGTAAAATTTTACTAATAAAGATTTAGACTCTTGGGATTGAGTTAAATTTGAAAGATTTGTAAGAAAAGTTCTAGACACTAGAAAAACCTTAAGCAAACACTTGCCTTATTTTTCTTCCATGTAAGGTATCTCTATCTATAAAACTTTGTAATAGCTATAATTTAGAAGGTATAAGAAACTGTAATTCACCTTTAAAACTGACGTCCAAGCTGGAGTTATGAGTTCGTGTGGGTGCCCAATATTCGAGCTTTTCCCAATTTTTTCACAATGTTTTAGCACCAACAGTCAATGTTAAATACTTGTATCCATGGAACATCCCTAAGATTATGTTGTATAATGATGATTTTTTCATCTTCTTTAATTTTTTCTAACCAAAGTTCTTCTTCTTTTAAGTTTCCTTTCAACTTTAAGGATCGAGGGAAAAGTTTTTTTGCAGGGCGAGATTGAGAAGAGGCTGTTAGTGAATGTGTGTATTTTGTCACTTTCACAAGACAAATGTGATCGTACCATTCAAAATTCTAAGTCAAGCCCAAATTTTTAGCTGATATTTCAATTTCGTAGTTTTTTCTTCC
The DNA here is from genome assembly GCA_003956705.1 of Brevipalpus yothersi. NCBI lineage: Eukaryota > Metazoa > Arthropoda > Arachnida > Trombidiformes > Tenuipalpidae > Brevipalpus > Brevipalpus yothersi. The sequence continues at coordinate 237,005 of QZCP01000401.1, forward strand.
AATACAAACGAACAACGAGTCGAAAATCTGAATTCTGAATATCCGAGAATTCGAAATAGATCGATCTCGTTTTAAATTGTTGAGAGAGGAGATGATAAACATATCGCATCTCTTTTAATCATGCTAAGTTAATAGTGAAATGCTTTGACATTATAATGCAAAATGTTCTTCAATTTTTTTCTTATTCTTTTTCATCTTTTCAGAGGAACAATGAATCTTCATCTACATGCTGATGGTGGAGAATAAATTTGACAGCATCACAATGCTGGCCCATCATGTGTGCTTCCCGAATAAACTAGAATAATATTCTCATGAAAATTTGGACAGATAATCCCAATACCAACATCTCTACACTTTGTACTCTCATAACTCCTGCGAGTGGCAGGTTAATTGCTTTTCAATCATTCTTTACTCAAAATTTTCCCCAAAAGAGAGCTGATTATTCCAACCAGAGCCTAAAACTATTCTCTAATAGATCAATCCTCATACGAACTGCAAGATTTCACTGCTCAAATTGAGTTTACGATAACTTTTTTCCTCAAAAAAAATTAGGAGAATCATAAGAAATTTTTCGATTAGCTTTATTTTCGTCTCAGATTAGAAAAAGTTTTTCAATTTCCAATATCTCAGTCAACTAATTTTTATCATTGTTGGGTATTTATTTATTGAGTGAGTTGTATTAATTTTTAGATACCATCAAGAACAACACAACTGGGTATGAAAAGTTTTGGATGAGTTGAATGAGATCTTAATCCGACATACTTTACATGATTAATATGAACTAATAGCTATAAGTGTTCAAGTGTATGAGGGGAGCATTTTTCTAATTCCTCACAGAAGTCAAGATGAATATTAGTAAGGTATACATTTTGATTACTTTTATCATCAACATCCTCATCACCTGATGATCAACATTCGCCATCATGAAAACTTTTCCATCTCATCTATTGACTGAATACCTCTCTCTCTCTCTCTCTCTCTCTCTCTCTCTCTCTCTCTCTCTCTCTCTCTCTCTCTCTCTCTCTCTCTCCCTTTCTATCTTGCTTGGGCCACTCTTCGACTTTTTTGGGCTGAATTATTCTCATTAATCTTACCTGTGATTAAGTATCGTGCTCAATTTCACGCGGAGAACTTTATCCGAAATTTTATGCTCCATGGCAGCCATAAGGTTTTCAGTTACTTTTTGATCCATAATCCATGTTACATGTTCCCTCTCTACAACTAGCTAAGAATCTCAAAAGTTGTGATTTCAAAAAATTTTTGATTATGATTAATCATGAGCAGGAAGTTAGCAAAATTTGGGCCTCAAAATTGGTTGCAAATTGGAATTCGAGAATAAGTCTTTTATAGCGTCGAGTATTTTTCTGGAAAAACTTTCTTTCTTTACTATTCCTTTGCCCAGATTTTTCGATTCTTGAGAGAAAATCTGAACCTATGGGTGGCGAAACTCTACTGAAATCACATTCTTCATTCGTGTATATTCTGTAACTGGAATAAAAGTTAGAATTCTATCCAGATTTTCCTTAACATTTCGAGGTGAAGTTGGAAGGCATGGATGTTGGCTTTAATGTGGTACGCTTTGCTAATTATACATGTGTCTGGGGATTAAGTTTTGAAAATTTGAGAATAACTCTCTGACAAAAACAGAAGCTAGTCTTTTCATTACCAGAATCATTATCAAAAACTCAAGAGAATTTTGTTATAATTCATAAATTGTGGATTATTTATGGTTCAAAGGTGAATCATTTGGTAAGAGGCTGAACAACATTTCAAATCTCTCTTGTCTCCAGGCTAATCGGTATATTAATGAAACATATTGTGGCTGATATGCAAAACGGGTTAAAAGAGGAAGTGTGAGAAGAGGTTTTCAATGAAAAATGAATCGATTAAACATGCATCCTTTTACTTTCACCAGCTTTTTTACTCTCTCTCTTACTTTCTCATCCTCTCTTTGCTTTTAATCTTGTCTTTCTCCATCAAACTCTCTCATCTCAGCATCCTCTCTCTTTTCCCATATGAAGCAGAGAGTAAAAATATACACAGCAAGATAGAGTCATTTTTCATTTCACCATTCAATGTTGGATGAATACCTTGCTTTTTATATGCGTATATGTTGTCTTTTTTACTTATCCTCTTTCACTTTCATTCACCACCCACAAAAAAGCCTTTCCAATCTATTCATGCATCTCTATGGCTTTGGAAATTTTTCTCTCCCCTCTCTTTCTTTCTCTATTCATCTCTCTCTCTCTCTCTCTCTCTCTCTCTCTCTCTCTCTCTCTCTCTCTCTCTCTCTCTCTCTCTCTCTCTCTCTCTCTCTCTCTCTCTTTCTCTCGAAAACCGAATTTTGAGCGTATAAAAATCATCAGACCAAGCAAACCAGGATCAGCCAGAACGAGGTTCCATATTTCTCCCATATTTTTCATATTCTCTTGTCCATAAGGATAAACAATGATACCCTGATCCAGCCAGATTGCCGATGATCCTTCATGTCCCTTCCTTTCTCTTTCGCTTTCTCTTGCTCTCTGTATCTTCTTCCATCTCATTTTCATTTTGTGAATAATAATGATTCCAATATGAATGTGAAAAATCGCTGATGCATCATCACTTCACTCGCTTCATGGTCAATTTTTGGCTCCTATTGGAGCGATTATATATCATCTATTGTTCGGATCATTTGGTCTTCCATGCCCTTTTCCTCGAACTTTTTTTTTCTCCACTCCATACACATACACAAATCAAGCATATTCAGATGCTTGAATAATATGAGAATGCATACATGTATATAAATCAATCGTAGAGTGGAGGAGAGAGAAGAGAGATCCTTTTGAACTTTCTTTTGTGAAGCAACACTTTAATTGGATCATCCGATCATGAAATCGGTTTTTTGGGCTTCTTGCCTGGTCCTTTCAGTTCAAACGATTTTCCCCATATCTCTCTTTTTCTCTCTTCCCTAGTCTATTCAATGGGACACTGAATGTAGAATGTCCATACTGATTCATATATTTTGATCATCATGATGAAACTTATGCTGGACACAGTATAACTTTGATGATGATTTCAGAGAACGAGAATGATGAAGGAGAAGGATGAAAAATTCCTCTCCCAAAAAATTCTTTTGGTCTTTTATCTGAAGTAATATTGATGTTGGAAGAGAGAGAGAGAGAGAGAGAGAGAGAGAGAGAGAGAGAGAGAGAGATGTTTTTGAGCTCAAATTCATGTCCACAAATCCTGAATGTTGGGTTGCTGTTGATGTTGATGATGATCATTTTGGGCTGAGGAGGAGAGAGAGAGAATATTTTTCATCTTCCCATCAGACATTCATGAATACTCCATCCCATGGATACGGTTTAATTTACTTTCGGCGGTCAGTGAAAGAGGAAAGAATACATGTGAGTATATATCAGAAAAATGGGAGGAAGAAGCTCTCTCGGCACCCTGTGAGAAGATAGAGAGAAGAAAACGTGCCCATTCATAAGTTCACTGAATTAAAACAAGGAATTACATGTCAAATTAGGAAATAATTAATTATAAATATGAGAGAATATAATGAAAAATACCTTCAAAATGCTTCTCGTATCTATCGTGCCTATTTTTTTCTTTCTCTCTCTCTCCTACCGAAACGATGAGAATGAGATAGAGATAATATCGAGGCCAACCAAAAAGGAATCCATCCCAAATGAATAGGCTGAGCCATGCTTAGCCACTCTCTTCGATAAGCAAGTGAGGTTAGGCCATGGCCAAACCTCCAAGACCATTGTTTTGTAAATATACTTTCAAGTGAGAGAGAGAAAGAAGAGAAAAAATAAAAGGAACCCAAAATGAATCGTTCATTGAGAAATTGAGTGAGTGTGAGAGAAAAGAGATTTAAAGAGAGTAAATTCAGAGAGAGAGAGAGAGAGAGAGAGAGAGAGAGAGAGAGAGAGAGAGAGAGAGAGAGAGAGAGAGAGAGAGAGAAGATGGGCCACAAGATAGTCAAGTAGTAAGTTGATGGTGTTGTGAGCGGCACTTGAAAGTGTGGCCAGTGAGAATCATTACGTATTCATGAATTCGGAGCTTGATCTTAATCTTATACATATTATTAAGTATGTGTGTGTATAAGCAGGCACACACACATACACATATACATACTCTCTCTCTCTTACTTATTCTCTCTCACAGTTATGTATATCAAGAGTATTCCTGAGGAACAAGGCAAGGAAGGGACAGGCGCCGGTGATCGCTATCGTTTGGGCTGGATAAAAAGAATGATGATGATAGAGAGCGGCAAATGGCTTGAGTCTGAAGAGAGAGTAAGATGGAAGAAGATCTCAACAGAGAGAGAGAGAGAGAAGGCCGATCATAACCTGAGGCCGAATGCTGTGTGTATATTTTTTCTTCTCTTACAATTTTTACTCTCTCAGCCGTTCTGAGGCCACTTTCCACCGACTTACGCCATCGTCGAACCACAAGTCCCCGTCAAAATGATGGAATGGGTGCTTCTAGTGTGTGTGTATATATTCGGTGGCACACTCACATACAACCATATTTTTCTCCTCACTTCCAGGCCCATCATTCATTCCGAATATCGCTGAATACATATGCATACATACACATGCTTGACGTTTTCTGTTTATTTCGGTTCTCTATCAAAGCTACACATTCGTCAATAGAGAGAGAGAGAGAGAGGACCGACAAGGACAGGCCAAACATCCACTCAACAGACAGTCCTGTGTGTATGTTGAAGCTACTCTCCCTCTCCCCATCCGATCAGATCATCAGGCCAACTTTTTGACTCCTAAGAGGGTGGCAATCAAAAAAACTGAGCCTAAAAACAACGGACACCATGATAGTCTGAGAAGATCAGCATCATTTAGCATTCATCTATAGTCATTCCGAATCTGCTGTGGCCCTAGTCCTCATCTTCTCTCTCTCTCTCTCTCTCTCTCTCTCTCTCTCTCTCTCTC
>QZCP01000401.1:242467-253195 GCA_003956705.1 Brevipalpus yothersi
TCTCTCTCTCTCTCTCTCTCTCTCTCTCTCTCTCTCTCTCTCTCTCTCTCTCTCTCTCTCTCTCTCTCTCTCTCTCTCTCTCTCTCTCCATGATTCCGCCTTATCCAACCCTGTTTCAGGCGAAAAAGTGAGATAATTGATGAGTCAAACTGTGCCCGCGATCAATTAAGGCCTCACTTCTGAAGGCCAGCCTGAGCTATGACTATTCTCTCTTCATTTTTCCCAAACCCATCTCTCTCAGGTCAGCCAAAAAAGCAATGGCAATCAACATTGGCAACACATACACACACACATCGTGGCCAGGTGAATATTTGGGCAGAGAGGGAAAGCGATTGACCTGGCCTCAAAGTTTTTACCCATCAATCGGCTTCTTCTTCCGATCGATGCCCGTGTGTATGTGTGAGTGGACCATCCTCATGGTCCATCAACCGCTTCTATTTTCGGGGCTAAACTTTGTTTCATTCATTTCTTTCTTTCTTTCTCTCTCTCTTCATGTCTAGTCCCTGAGGCTATTCACACGGACCATCGATATTAGATGGAGAGAGAGAACATCGATTAGGTCACATTAGTCCGCCCATCAGTATACACAATGAACGCCTTTGGTGTGCATTTTAACGGGCCACGAACTCGTGTTCCCAAGAAAATAATCAGTGCATTTGTTGTATGTATATTTGTGTGTTGATTACTTGCAAATGAGTAGCATCTTTTAAGGTTTAAATATATTTTGGCCTATGGAATTTTTACCTTTTTGCCAAAGGAAAAGTTTACCCCAATCAAACTTGGTGTACCTCACACTGGCAGCTGTGTAATGTTCACAAATAGATAGAAGATATTCGTGACGACCAAATATTTTTCTTTGAGGTGGGCTCCGTTAAGATTGAATTTTTCACGGGAACCTATGAAAACCCTAGGTCATTATCATCATCCGTTCGATCGGTCTAGGGTATTAGCTTGCTCGCAAAACAGTTCTCTCAGCCTGATTCCTCCAAAATTTTTCAAGCTGCCGACTGTGTACATGTATACATGTATGTGTGTGTGTGCGTATTCCTGGTTGATTCGTGCGTGCATGTTTGACCTGACTTTCTATCTTCTCCACACCATTGGCTTAAATTGTTGATCATTGGCGGTTCCTAAGGCACTAGGTACTAGGGAAAGATAGATAGAGATAGAGAAAGAGAGGCTACTTGGCGAAGAGGTGAGAAAGAAAATAGACTTTAGGAGCAGTTAAAAAACGCATTCTTCTTTACTGCCAAATTCATCTTCTTCTTGGCTAATTTTTTTTCCTGTTTCAGGCGATCCGTCTTTTTTGCGGTTTTTATTCATTATTTTAGCGGCCTCTGTTTTTACTGGGCTTCTAACTTACCTGTGGCCAAGAGAAGGGGACTTGACTCCTGATCTTTGCTACTCAAACATGTGTACATGTATACATGAGGCTCAATGGTAAAAGTCGGTCATTTTTCTGTTCCTTCTCAATCAGCTTTTTGATGTATGCTAGGTACATGATCACGCAACTTTTTTGGCTCAACTTTTTGGGTTCGATTCTTGATCGATTCTTTTCCTCCCTTTTCGACCTAGCTACATACACTCACATTTTCACATTGACTCATCCATTGTAACAAAACCCTAGTACTATTGTGGCCATTATGTATCAATCCCATGAAATGGTGTGAATCATACAGTAAATAAGCCATATGTGAAAGATGCATTAGAGAGAGAGAGAGAGAGAGAGAGAGAGATTGACTATTCGTGATCAATCCGTGACGGACTCAATAAGGAACCATATTTAAGCATTACTTTCAATGAACTATCTAAGTGGTCATGTTGGAAGAATCACTAACTGTGTGGAACTTTTTGAAATTTTCGATTTGGCTCGAAGCAATCAATCATGAGAGAATTTTTGATTCAATTCGGAGATACATACTCAGGACTTAAATGTTGATCTTTCGTTTCAGTTTCTATTGAAATTCACTAAAATGTCACAAATTTGCCCTCCCTTTCTGAATTATGACGATATCAGGAATACCCAGCCAACTATCAGAAATGAACTTTAGTGCTATTTTTTTGCTTTTATTATGATCCACTTTCTGGTTACATAGATTTAGGAGGATTGAGAAGAATTATCTACTCCATATTTCTGTTCCCAACAGTCTTACTAATCGATCTACATTAGAGCAGTGGATGCATTAGAGAAATTACAACCGATAGTGGCAATTAGATCGATTGGAACAATTGGTCAAACAACAGGCCGATGGAAGAAGGCGTAAACAAGCCTGAAGGACATGTATGGCCCTACACGACCAGTCGAATATTCCAATTGGTAAGATTTCGCTTCGTTAGCTAAAAAGCATCCCAAGTGTTCAATCCATGGATCCATAGAAAGGTCAGACTGGTTATGAGCTCGAATACACATACATCAATATACCGAAGAGAATAACAGCTAATATGAGCCGTGAAAAAAGAAACGACCGTCGATAACAGAGATCAGCATTCTATTTCCCTTTGGAAGAGAATCGAGAGAATATAATTTTCAACTAAGGGTCAATCCGTGAGCATGATGAGGGCTTCTAGTGAAAGTGTCGGTAATTGTAGTGACCCAGTTGAAGCGTGAAAAATTTAAACACGCGCACCACAGACACGAGTTTTTACGATCAAACTTTGGCTCATATTTTTTGTTCTCTCTCTTTCTGCTTACTTTTTCGGGCCTCCATCTCAGGCCATCAGGCCATGGGTGTACTGATGAGCGTGAGGTTTTCAAGCTGAGCAAGTATCGAGAAATGGTCTGGAGTGAAGCGAGAGAGAGGAAAAGAGAATCGATGTACTGGCCGTGTATTAATCAAGCATGTTGTCATCCATGCTTGTCGAGCAGGCTGCGTTGGATGATGATCATCCATCGCTGCGAACCCAAAAGTCCAATCGAGAATCCAATAAGCCAGAATAGGAGTCCACAATTATCGAGTATCCAGATACACACAGATAAATGTATGTATCAGAGGCAACAACAAAGAGAGAGAGAGAGAGAGAGAGAGAGAGAGAGAGAGAGAGAGAGAGAGAGAGAGAGAGAGAGAGAAAGAGAAAGAGAATCATGACCATGGCTTGACTGACTGCTGATGTCTATTCTTCACTGTAAGAACCCGACATTAGGCCAAAAAAAATGCTCTTCACACATTCTCGTAAGAGGCGCGAATTAGTTGGATGTTCCTTGCCTGGTCGCATGCGAGAGATGAGTTTATCTTTTGCTTTTTCGAGTGATTCTTCAACCTATCATCAAGATGATCAGGGAGAGAAAGAGAGAGAGAGGGAGAATGCCCTAAGTGATATCATGTCCCACTGACTGGGCGGAGGGCAAAGGGCACAAATAAAATAGGAGAAATACAGAGTGACCCATGGACATAAACAATTTTCACTTTTCGAACTTTCGGGCAATTTGATTATGTGGCAATTGATGGAGCAAAGAAAAAAAAGATCCCTGATACGAGCATTTATCTGTATTTCTTGTGTATGTGTATCGTAGTGAAGTGAAAATGATTTGATTGTTGAAGTCTATCATTAGGATTTAGAGCTCTATTATGGTTCACTTTTATCTGTGTATTTGAAGTGAAAATTGTTCACATACTTTATCCTGCTCAGTGAGCCTTGCACCCTGTGTATGTTGGAAATCACACACATTAGAAGATAAGAGATATTTCATCAGATACACAATTTGTCCTCTATATTTGGACAATTACATCCAGATTATAACGATATGTTTTGGATGATATCTCGAATATTTTTCCTATTTTGTGATGATATCGTATTGCATGATAAATTGATATCGAAAGGCATTTATCATAGTTCCACTTTCCTATCGTATCACACATGCTGGTGTGAATAAATATGTGGTGATCAAATGGAACGGAATACTGTATATTCCATGGTGCGGGTACATTAAGTAATGATAAATACTGGCTAACTCTTGTTAGTATTTTACCAATCTTCAAACACATACACAGACATGAAATATTCGGAAAGAGGCATGATGATGAAGATGTGAATACAGTTTGTGATGTGACAGTAGAAAGAGGAAATCCCTGTTTGACCATCAGATGCCATGGAACCTCAAGAAGAGACAGCATAAGGATCAATAGAGAGACAGAAAACAATCAAGTAAATGGAGTCATGCTAAAGATGAGAGAAAGTTTTGGAGCATCAAACAATCGGCTGAAAGATGAAGGAAGAAAGAAAAAGAGCATCATGAATTATTGGACTAGTTTCATGTTTTGGTCTAGGGAATTGTGAGGAAGAGAGAGAGAGAGAAAGAGATGGCAATTTGGACCGCTTAAAGAAATTTGGTAGACAAATGATGGGTAGAAAATAAGTAAAAAAAGTAAAGAGAGAGATGAATATAAAAGATGAAAGTATAGTGATGATGAAAAGAAGAAAAATCTTGAAGTAAGTAGAAGATCTTGGATCTAGGAGAAGAGAGAGAGAGAGAGAGAGCGAGAGAGAGAAAGTAGGGAAAGAAAAATTGCCATGATCATAATGGAATGTTTTTCAAGTTATTTTTGCGGTATATATTATCGCCTTTCAAGTTGATTTCATGAGCATTTCGGGTATTACACTTGTGATCATGCAATCGAATGAACTTTGCAGATTATATCCATTTGAAAATCACTTCTACCAATTCGCACCATTTACCATCCGATCTCTCTCTCTCTTCCCACAACCACCACCACCACTACAGCATTAGTTTGCTAAGGTTAAAGCTGATCTTCAACCACCCACAGTAGATTGAAGATGCACTAGAACGTGAAAAATATTCGCCTCTTTTCGTGTAAACATGAAACAGTTTGTTGATCTTTCATCTTCATCATCTTTAAACCGTGAAAATATCTGGATATTATCATTCGGAAAAGAAGGAGGAAGAGAAGAAGATGTGGAAGAGAAGATGAAAAAATTTATCCAATGTTATCGATATGTTTGATAATTTGATCACGCATCTTCGTAAAATTTTTTTGGCTCGCATGCAACTTGGTACCCTTTTGATAGCCAAAATTTACAAACTACAGAGAATCATTTTCAGATTTTTAGACTAAATTTTTTGAACCCAAATATTTGCAAGTGTATATAGTCTCTCATCTTACTAACTGATTTTGTCTAAAAATTAGTGCCCAAAAATAATGAAAAAAGGGGCTCAAAGGCTGTTGGGACGAAAGGATGGATTACATGGTTTGTGTTGGAAGAAGAAGAAAATTTCCCAAGAAAATTGCTTTGACTACACACAGACAGGGTAGCACATCCATATCAAGTGCACTGTTAATCCAAAGGAAAGAGGAAGAAAATGAGACCATGAGATCCAGTCGAAAGATTGTAACGATTCATCTTCAACCGCTTTTCCGCCGAATTCATCACATGGTTGTGTGCATATCTTAAGCGATCCGAAGATATGACTCGAGGAGCATCTTCATCTCTCTCTCACACACACACAAGTCCTCTCTATCTCTCCTCAGCATCCTCATCATGGAGTGCTGGCGCATCTTCAAGAAAATGAAGATGCAAAAGAGATGAAGATGAGAGACCGGGATAGAGAGAGAGAGAGAGAGTCACTTAAAACAATTACCCTGATCAGTTAAAATAAGTTGAAAGTGTTCTCAGAGGATCTTTTGAATGGGCGAAAATTAGCAAACAAAATTTTTCTTCATCTTCTCTCTCTCTCTCTCTTCCATGCTGGTCTCGTGCTCTATTTCTATCGAAACTATGTTTCAAGTGGAAACATTTACTGGTCTGAGGAACAAGAGAATCTATTCATCGGTAGTTTCTTCAAGTTTTACCCTGAAACATGCACACATATGAACTTTTCTTGCTGTCTCTCTTACCGCATCACTTGAGCTCTACATCCGCACTTCTTCTTCATCTTTCATCTCTCTTATGACTAGAGAATGATGATGATTATTTTCAAAATTTTGGGTTTACCCACAAAAATGTATTCCACTTACACTCTTTTCTCCCCTTCAAAGTATGACACACTCAATGATCAATTCTCATTTAAATCACACAATTTACATGTGTACTCAGAATTCTTAGGAATTCTTTTTGAATGATTTCTACTGTTCATCACTTCTTTGTGACACTCGCCTGAACATGAAATGAAATCACTGAAATTTACCATCATTCAAACGTGTTCACATGAATTTCTATGGATGTCAATGCATTCATCTGAAACCATCCCTAATCATAGACAACTGTCAAAATGATTGGGAAAAACTTTCAACACATCAACATCAATTCTAGATGTTGAACTATTCGGTACATTTTTTTCAAGTCACCTCTGTTTCTACAGAAACGATGCTGTTGCCTATGAGCATTGCGATGGATAAAATTCTCATTCTTACATCCATATGCATATTATTACACACACAGAGATTTTCATTGAATATCAATATCGACAAGTATTGTGACCTCAGACCAGATTTGAGCGAGGGGAAAAATGCACCATTCGCTATTCTCTTATGGAAGAAAGAGGGAATATGGATAAACATGAAGATGGGCTTAACAACACACAGCCTCTCTCTCTCTTCTCAAAGTGCCATCATAGTTACATCAGATTGAGGAGCATGAAATCGCTATTCAAAAAATGTTCTTGCTTTCTCTTTCACTCTCTTTCTCTCATCTATTCCACTTTAAATCCACCAGATATCTTCTTCTCTCCTCATACCTATCGGACAGATTCGTTTCGCATCTCTTGTGTTTTTTCATCCTCTCTCTCTCTCTCTCTCTCTCTCTCTCTCTCTCTCTCTCTCTCTCTCTCTCTCTCTCTCTCTCTTTGTTTCCTGAGAGAACCGTGTTCCTAGGGTGAAAAGCATGTTCAACTTGTATTGTTGAATCTCCGCATCAACTTTCATATCTTTTTTGAGATGTGTGTCTCATTGGTGCCGGTTCCTCTTCTATTCTGCATAGTGATGCGTGCGGTGTTTTGCCTTACAGCAATCCAATGGGAGAGAGAAAAAATTGTTGCCCTAGTAGATCCCCAGAAACTTTCTTTCTGACCAAACAAGCCGTAAAGTAGGATAAAAATCAAAAAGTAGACAGATAGAAAATCCTGAGATGCAACACGAATTTTTTTTACTCTTCTCTTATTCAATTTAAGTTTTTCCTACGAAAAAAACTTTGCCTCTCTCCCATCAAAAGTAGTATTTAGGCAGGATTACAAGTCTCTCTCTTTTTCTCAATAAATTTCTTTGTATTATGTAAGTGGATACACATACATCTTAGAAAGAGAGAGAGAGAGAGAGAGAGAGAGAGAAATGTTGAAGATTTCATGCATTTCAGAGGGCGAGAACGATGATTCAACAATCATATGGCAAATTCTTTCCATTCTTATTCCCCTATCCCATAGACCTCCATGCTCAATGATAGTCTCAGGTTGCTCTTGAGTATTGCAAGAATCTCTCTCATTCATCGTTCATGTCTCTCTCTCTCTCTATATATATATATGCATGTATGCATGATAACTAAGAAGAAGCCCTCATACAAATAATCTCATGTGTATATGTATACATTGGGAATTCTCGCCCATGTCAAGTCGATATACCATGTACAAATCATCGTCACTCATCGGTAAGCTTTCTTTACTCATCTTCTTGATCGTCGGAATGTTGCCAAACTGAGCAAATACGTTCACCCAGTAAATCACCCTAAAATAATGTCCTGAACCCAGAATATCGTCAAGAGAGAGGGTTCCAATTTTTTTGATTCATTCTTATGTTCTTTCTCTCGCTCTCGCCCTTTTCGAAAAGAGTAGCAAAACATCATAACCATCATCATGAATCTCTCTCTATCACTTCTTCTTAGGAGGAATATTTTCCTAGCAGAATTCTCGTGATACTGTATAAGAGTATGAGTGTGTGTGTGTGTCTTCTGACAACAACCCTTTTATCCTGTCAGTTTTATTTCTTCACGCTCAACATTCGGGAAGGGCATGTTTTTAGCGTCAAATGGAGCGAAATAAAACCCGCCGAGAATGATCAAAATATATATATATATATATATCTGCCCATGTAAGCATCTACAAGGCATACAGGCCAAATGAATTCATTCATGATGATAATATTCACGAAAAAAAAATGAGTAGGAGCTCTTGGACTTGATAACGTTTCTCATTATTTTATTCTTATTCTATACTATCTCTGCCTGGTGTCTAGCTGATATGAGAGTGACATTTACATTTGCCATGTACTGGCCATGAAAGAATATCATGCTTTGATAAAATGTATACATATATATGTCTTACTGAAGTGGAAAGAAAAAAAAATTTGCCAAAGTCAAACATCATCTGATTGAATTCAGTTTCCTGAGTTTTTTATATACACCATCTCTCTATTCAATGTTTTGAAATCATGTTTTGTTTGCCTCTTTCTTTCTCTCTTCTTTTTATGTACTCCTTTGATCACGTTTTTTCATTCAAACCCTTCCAAAAAGATCCTCTTCTTTTTCCCGAAAGCAAACCCATTTTTTTCTGTAGCTCCACAAGACAGAGACAGAGAGAGAATCCCATATCTGAATGAAAGACTGATATGAACTGCGTGGACGTCCAGCATGAAACGTTTCCAATGATCAGGTTGACTTGTCTTATGATATGCCTTCCAGACTGATATTCCTCTCTCTCTCTCTCCCTTGCTCTCTCCACACGATAGTAGAGAGTTAATACCAGAACTCATGATATTATTTTGTCGGATGGGAAAATGTCAAAATGCTTGTCAATCTCAGGCCACCACAAGCGACCTTATCAACTCATCAAATTGACCAAATCTATCTGATGTATCTCTCAAAACGATTTCAAGTTTGAGCTCAAATGTCATTGAATAATAAAGAGATGAAAACTATACTCCCGGATATACCATGTGATAATTTTGCCCAAATTAATTTATCAGATGAGCTCCTGCAATTGAGGAGTGATGCAGAAAAAAATTAGTAACCTTTGCAATCGATCTGGTTGAAGATATCGATCTGAACTGAGGTGTTCAAATGTGTATTTCAGATCTTAATGGAAGTGGACATTCCTGTAAAACACTTTTCACCATACTTTCAGATTACTTCAGATAACTTGATTCTTCTGTACAAGTCAACAAGTGTGAAAAAAGTCTTTTGCAATCGAATTTTGTCATTCTTTTAAGCTCTTATTGAACACTTTTCAGCTGCATCAATAACTGTTTCTTACATGTTTCCAAACTTTCGAAGAAGATTTCTCTTGAAACATTTGAAGCATGAAAATTCTCGGAGCAAAATTGTGAACATTCCAGAAGTAATAGTGGGATAAATTTTTACTAAAATCAAATTATGGTTCCTTAGGCTCACATTTACTTTGCCTGGGAACTCAAAATTTATCCAAGCAATTGCTTCATGGAACATAAGCTTCTGTTTTCTCTACTTTCCAGGAATAAGCAAAATTTCACCGATATGAAGTATGAAGAATTGCCTTTTAAAATTTTCTCTCTCAACATCTTTCAAAAATTGCACTTCATTCTTCATCATCTCAACGGATTCACTAATCATGCAACATGGTTGTGAACTCTTGAATACATTAATAATATAATTTGAATACTCATCAACAAATTGATTATCACTTGTCATACATTTCACTTGCCATTCTAGCCTCAATACAATATTTAATCTTTTCATCTCATTTTCGATCTTTCATATTCTTTTCTACTTCAGTATCCGCATCATTTTCTCTCCTGCTCTTTCACTTCATCCCCAGCATCCGATCATCGTCATCATAGCTCTACTCAATCACCATCCACCATTCATTCTAGAGAACCCTTATCACCATCATCATGTTGAAAGCTTAAAACTACAAAATAGTAAGGAGAGAGAGAGAGAAAGAGAAAATGAATGAGTGATAATATTCAAACTATTCATTCTATTTTTCCTCAGTTTGATCTGGAACCAATTTTCATTTCTTTAACACACACAGCATCCCATTATCAAGCCATCCAGTAGTTTAAATTACACATGTTCTGCAAATAATTTACGTTCAAATCAGTTATTGAATCGCAATTCACAATTCAACTTTCAACATTATCATAATCATCATCTTTTCAACATTTATTTTCCTTTCCTTCTCTCTGCTCGTTCTCTTTCTCTCTCATCTATTCTACCAGCATCTCTCTATCATCATCCGGAAAAGCATCTTCATTCACAAACATAGCATCTTCCTCCTCATCTTTTTCATTCATCACTGTCCTCCTTCCTCCCCACCCTTTGCCCTCTCACCACTTGACAGGTCACCCTCACTCATCTATATCTTCATCATTTCATTCTATCATCATCATCATCACCTTTGGCATTGCGTTTTGCTTTCCTTCCGGTTCCGGGATCTATCCAGTATCCACACACTCTTTTCGATCATTCTACTGAATCAGTCTCTCTCTCTCTCTCTCTCTTTTCCTTTCATCTACTTATCCACCATTTCACAAATGAAAAGCTTAACATGCAGTTATTCCAAGAGACTTGTTCCATCTCCTGCCGGTAGCTCGCTATTCCTAGTCTATTCCAGCCAGTATATTTCGAATACTGAATCCGAAACGCTCAGTGAACCAAATAAAGGCAAGAAATGACTTGTTCACAAGTCTACCGTTCATTTGTTATATCAGCATTCATTCATACCATGTACCATGGGCATCCATAAACTTAGACTTTCTCTCTCTCTCTCTCTCTCTCTCTCTCTCTCTCTCTCTCTCTCTCTCTCCTCTC
>QZCP01000402.1:0-14976 GCA_003956705.1 Brevipalpus yothersi
CTCTCTCTCTCTCTCTCTCTCTCTCTCTCTCTCTCTCTCTCTCTCTCTCTCTCTCTCTCTTCGTGACACTTGATAATTATGAAGTTTGATAAGCAATTAATATGAGAAGACTCGTAACTTTCAATAGTTGATTACGACATTCCAACTGTCTGGTTGAGCGAACTTTTCTGGATGCTGATTTCATGGACTTTATTCTGTCTCTTGGCAAAAGGAAGGAATACTGTCTCTTTTCATCTGTTTCTCTCTTTCTCTCTCGAGTCATTATCATTATTTCACATAGGCTCTCTTCCTACTCAATTTGTCATACATGTACAGATCTTTTGGCCCGTGTGATTAATGTCACATCTTGTAGGACTCCAAAATCAACTGATACACCTAGCTAACAAGGAAAGAGAGAAAAAGTTAAGATTGTTCATAAAAGTGGATCACCAACATGCCACCATTCAATGTGATTACATCGACCGTTAATCTAATCTTCAGTTTTTGGATCCGAGAGAAGAGATTTCGTTCTGGTTACTTTTCGATGAGACTTGTTTCCCGAATAAACATGCCCCGTAGAGAGTAAAAGAAAGAGAAAAGTGAGAAAAGAGAGGAAAGAAAAAATTTCGCCTACATTCCACCCACAAATTGTTCTGTTGGTCCGAAAGGGCTTCTGTTTGGTATCATTTAATAGAAAATCAACCACTTTTGACGCAGATTCATCTGATTTCGATCAATCTATGAACTGTGTATTCATGAGTATCAAATGTTATCGATGGAACATCACTCTTTTTGCTCCAAATGTTTTAACATTTTCTATACGCGAAAAAAACGATGTTAATCACACACATATATACTCACATTAAGCCATAGAGATTAAGTTCTATCTAATCAAATGAATACCCTGAGAATTAAAGTACAAATGAATTGAAGAGAAAGTGACAAATGCTGGAGAAAATTATCCAGGCTTGTCTATTTGTGTGTGTGGTAGATGTGAAAAACAATTGAGGATTGTTGGAAGGCAACAGAGTAGAACGATCGAAAAATTTGGGTTCATGAGCCTAGAGACTTTTCTTGATTGACACATCAATCTCATAGCAATAAAATGAGCTTCATCTATCACCTATGTACAAGCAATCTCGATCTCGATGAAGTTCCGGGTATAGATGCTCATTTGTGGACAGTTGGTAAAATCCTCTCTTTTTCTCTCTTCGGACATGGTATTTCTAATCTGATCGGAAATAAGCTCAATCTAGATGTAACCACAAAGAAAAAATTCTCAGTAGGAGAGACAAGATATAGTGTATATCAGATTCTTGTTAGTACTTTATTGCCTTCTGACGAAAGTGTTATTTTTTCGAGAGAGAATATTTCCGTCTCTACACCTAATATCAAGATCTACAGTAGCGGAGGCGTCAGGAATTACAGTGAGAAGAATTCACCTTCTTTTCTATTCTTCAATCCCACAGTTTTCAGGATAAATGCATTCCCAAGTCATGAATGAATAGAAAAAAGAAACTCAATCCCATGGCGCTATAAGGGTGAAAAACCGATTATGAATTCAAGTGAAACAGATTACTATTTCTACACACACAAGTACGGTGTAGAAAAAAATTTCATTCCATCTTTCAGGGTTCAAAAATCTTCTCAATATACACCTTACACACATATATACATGTATATCTATAACGTCTATCATGATTTAAAAATTCCGTAATTTATGTACCATGACGTTTCATAAGGTGAAATTCTCGTTTTTTCTTCCCAATAAGGTAGGCGAGCTGTGGGTGTCGAAGTTTTAACCGAGAAGAGGAGCAAAAAAAGATATTTTTTCCACAAATTCACAACAAATAGCATTGTTTGCATGTAGAGAAGCATATTTTTTCTCATCTCCTATGAAACCAATACACAGAGTAGCATTCTTCATGCAGTTCACAAACTTTACTCAAGTAAGATGTAACAAGTGTTTACCTCCGAGATATGAAAGAGAATGTATTCTAGAAAAAGAGAGAAAAAGAAAGAAAGAGAGAGACAGAATTCAACTCCCCTCTCAATTTTTAACCTTAACCATTCAACCCCACAAATTGAATGTTTGAAGGCATCTATCTTTTCTTCACAATTTCTTAATCGAATTTTGTGTGTGTGTATTCATATATATGTGAAAAGTGAACGCTTCTTCTATTTTGGGTACAGAAAAATACAGTGTTTGATTGTTGCTTCGGTTTGCAAGTTTGTTCTCGTTCACTTTTATTCTTTCGGTCTTCAACATACACATTTTTCATGTATGTGTGTATGTAACATGTATACACAGATAATGCATGCCTTATGAAAAAAAGAGCGAAAACTTGAAATTTGAGTCAGATAATCTGGTCTGCTTGGGTTGAAGAGAGGGAAAGAAAAGAGAATAACAGTGGATGGAATATGTCACCGTCGACAGAAAATAGAGGTACATGAGCCAATGCAACTATAATTTCTGGATGGAATCTTGTTTGGTGTCCAATTTTGAGGCTCAAAGTATTTCGTCATCATCATGATAAGACTAATAATTTCTAAAGGAAATCTGAGAATTTTTTCCAAGGCAAAAAAGACATCACCCAATACATTGGCTGAGAACAACAACAATTTTCTTTTGATAACATGCAAAACTTTTTCTTTCTCCCCATCTCACTTTTTTTGCTACTTTTTTACTCAACACAGAATGTGAAAAGCTTTCACATAAGCTATCTATCTCTACTTATCATATCAAACTTTTCATCGTGAAAAGGGCCAAATTGTAGAGCTCTTATTTCCAGTAGACAGAATAAAAAGAAAAGGTTAAGAATCATAATTCGTAGCTGGCAAAGTGATATGTCAGCTAGTAGTAACAAGAAAATCTTTTTTACTTCTTCTTCTCTCTTCCATCTTGATGCTCTTTGAGACACATGGATAGATAGTGAAGTAGATATACTATATCAAGTGAACATAGAGAGAGAGAGAGAGAGAGAGAGAGAGAGAGATTTATTCAGTTTTTCAGAGTCTCTCTCTTTTATAGTTGCAACCTCAAGCAAAACACTCGGAAGAACAGAAGGAGATGATAAGATTTCAAGAATCTAATTCAGACTGTATCCCGTTCTCATGATTCTCTGAAACTCAGTTCATCAATCGATGAAATGTATAAAACCAAGGAGAAAGTACCAACAATCCATTTCGATTCAGACGCATTTTGTACATTAGAGAGAGAGAGACAATTGAATCCTGGGTTAGAGTTTTCTATCCAGTATTCCACATAATAAACCATAGAATTGAGTAGTCGGCTTATTTTCGAATTCTTTGGCAAAACAGATCACAATTTATTCCGGGGTCCATCAGTTTATGGTTGATGGTTGATTTTTCAATCTATATCAGTTGGCTTTAGAGATTGGTTTCTTCAAAAGACTTATATATACAGTTTAACAAGGTCATTGGCCATGTGGAAACTCACATATTCAAATGAATAAAACAGAAAGAGAGAGAAAGAGTCATTTTTGAAGCATAAAAAGTAAATGCTCATGAGAGTCTTCCTTGAATATAACTCTTTAAGATGAATAAGATCAATCTATGGCTGAAATTGTTGATCCAAAGAAAGTTTTACTTCAATGGTGTATAAGCTTGAGAATTTTTGAGCATGCATCTTGAATATTCATACTTTTGATACCATCTTGCAGTACATAACATATACATATACATGTATACATATATTATAACTATATTCAGCATCACTTTGCTATCAGGAAAATTTTCTATATGGATTCCATTTAGAGAAACTAGTTGAAAAATTCCCAAAGGTCTATCTAGTTTGAGTATATCATTCACCAGTTTCTCGAATTCTCATCAACACGATCAACTGTAATGGCTTTCACTAACAACTATTGATAGAATTTTCTTACGTAAGCATCTGTTGAGAATCAAAGTAACACATATTCAAATTAGAAAATAGCTTGACATTGTGACATCATCAAATTTAGCTTTCAGTGTGCTCTTTTTAACTTCCTTTTAATCCTTTTAACTGGGTTGATTGTAACAAACCTCATAATACAATTGGAACCGAAAATCTGAGGTGAAATAATCTTATTCTTCGGATAACAAGTTACAGACTGTAATGAAATAATTGGGAAACAATCACTTGCACAATGTTGCTCCAATTGAAGAAAGAAAACTTTTGAGCATCAGAATACTCTCGTAAGGATTGACTGTGATTCATCTCTTGCTCAATTCTACTTAGGGATATCTTAGTCATAAGTTCCTCAGTATAAAATTCTGAGCCCTTTATACCTCTTTCAATTATTATAACAATATCAACATATTTTGGGTAAGAAAAATTCTCTTACACATCTCGGGATCATTATGGTGATAGTTAAGAGCCATTATTCATAATAAAACTATTCATTAGTGTTTAGGTATACATATATGTGTGTATGTGTGTGTGTATTCTCCAACATAAATGGTACACATAAGAAACAGAAAACTATTGAGTGTGGAGAGAGAATTTCTCCAGGGACCAATTTTTTTTACAACTCCTCAGATATTCCTTGTATAGTTACTCGGGTTGTGTGAGTATGTGTATGTACCCTGAATGCTTGATCATTTTATGAGTAACCTGTATGGTGTATACCCATTCCTAGACCCCTAATGTTGGTATTATTGAAAGGCTATGAATAGTAAAATAGACTTAGGAATTGGACAGTAAATGATTCGTATGAAAATCGTCATGGATAGAGACATCACGCAAGAGACATTGACGTTAGAAATATAAGGTGAAACAGTGGTAAGAAATGAAAATATAGAAGAAAAGAATAAAACAGATAGAGAAGGAGAGAGAAAGAAAGAGATGTGCGTAAGAGGAAAAAGAGCAAGAATCCATATATTTCATGGAATATTGCTCAATGGTTGAGAGAGAGAAAGAAGATGAAAGAGAAAGGAGAAAGTATTTCATTTCCGGGTGGAGAGTGGCTTAGAAGAATAAATACTTATCGGGGAAAAAGATGTTGTTGTGAATGTAAATCGGCAAGAATAGGTAGAAAGAATATTCACATAGACACATAAGACACACATATAATATGGGTTATGTGAGAAAGTGTGTGTGTGTGTATATATGTGTTGGGATAAAAGTCAATCTCTTACGGTATATGGAAAGAATGAAAGCAGCTAAGTTGATAAGAGAGTAAATGACCTCAAGGCAAGTTATCATCATGGTTGAGAATTTTTGGTTGATTTACGAAGAGGAGAAAAACATGTAAGAAAGACCTAGTGACCTTATAATACACATATACACCACATAGGTAGATAAAAACAAGCTAGAATTTGGTCAGTTTGTGAGTGTATATAAATATATTGATATATATTACTGTCTTTGGCTGTCCAGTGAAGCAAAATTAAGCTCTCTGAGAAATAATTAATTATTTAAAAGATAAGATAAGATATGTTCAGTAAGAAGAGGAGTTGGTGTATTAGTTGATAAAGTTGCACCAAGTGTATCAGATTAGTGGAAAGAATATATACTTTGGTCTGTGTGTTTGTGTATGTATACATATCGTATTCTCACAAGACATTCTGTCAGTATTCTAATGGCTATTCTTCGATAAGGAACATTTCAAGTTCTACTGAGAAGAAAAGGAAAGTGATGGGAAGTAAGAAGAAGAAGGAACGTTTCTCAACTCTTCAATTCACATGTCTATTTGAATTTTATCAACACTGATAAGGTATTTGTTTGACAAGTGATGGCAACCAGTGTGTGAGTGTAAGTATAAGTGTAAGTGTACAGAATGTGCTTCAATCTTGAAAACGGAAGTGAGTTTGAATAGATAAATAGCCATGAAAAAGGTTTTGGAAAGGAGGAAGAATAATAAGAAGAGGTTGAAAGAGAGAGAGAGGTAAAGAAATCGATTGGCCAAAAATATAACCCAAAAGGCTACTCACCGCTGGTACTGTAGTATGAGCCAGCTGAAGAAGTGGTCAAGACAGTTGAGAGAATGATAAAGAGGACAAAAGCAAACAGCAACTTAGATTGGAAAAACAATTTGGTATTCCAATCTGATGTAATGTTGTATGACCGGCTATTCGAACGTGAACCAAGATTTGGGATCATTTTGCTTGTACTAGCAGCTTGCATGAGTATGTGTGTGTGAGATAGAATATTTTACGAGAAAGAGAGAATTTTTCTCTCAGTGTGTGTATGTGTGTTCGAAATAACTTTCACTCTTGTTAATGTCCACTTTGTGATCTCATATAAAGATCTCGTTGATATTGATTTGATTGACTTCTTTTTCTCTCTCTTTCTCTCTACGTAATCACACTTGAACCTTATCGCATACACACACACCAAGCAAACAGAGGAATATATACTATCGACACTCAAAATTCAGTAGCCGGAAGAGGTACTCGACTTGTCGAGAAGAGTAAAGTAGATCACTTGCTTAGAGAAAGTGTAAGAGAGAAGCAATTCGAACAAAATTATTGTGGATAGATTGACCGTTAAAGTTCTTCTACTCTCGTAACGAAAAGAGAGGAGAAAGATTCTCAGATGACGGATAATTTTGCACGATCAACAGTTAGTGTACTTGTTGTGCCTTAGAGAACGAGAAAAAGTTTTGTACATGTATATATATATGAGTCTCTCTATGTGTGGATCTCTGTGTATGGTGGATGAGAGAAGAGAATTCGAGGTATGAGCCGCGCAACTCATATGGAATGTTCAGCCTGTATGGCCACGCTTGCTCCAGTGATCTTCTTCTAGATGATGATGATATATAAAAACTGATTTATTGGTTGATACTGGGAAAGAATTCACAATCAAAATCAACTAACTCAATATGATGAGTTCATGTGATGAGGTATGTGTGTACATGTGGTGGATATGTTCTGTGGTAAATTTATTCATCGATTCTGGATCCCAGAATCACTATCTCATTTCCTCTTTGGCCTCTTTTTTTTATCATCACCAAACTCGATTCTTTTTTTCTTTCTCTTTCTCTCTCAAAATCAAATGTTGGCCCTCTAAAATCACCGGAAACATTGAGATATTGATTTTGATACGAAAAAATAATTCGTCAGATCATTTTTCATAGCTTATTGCTGAATCTTCTTCTCACCTCAACACTTGCACACTTTTTTTTATGGAATACAGGACATTATTTTCAAACAATAAATCATTTGATTGTTTTTTTATTTCATTTCTACTAGAGCTACTCATACTATATACATATGAAACTGTCTAATCAAAGTCAATGAATCATCATTTATTGGTAGATTATTTTCTAAAGAAAAATAATCGGAAATGATGTGTAAAAAAATCGGTAAGTGGGTAGAATCTAGGAAATTGGAGAGAGTAAAATTTGACCAAAAGGTGAAAAATAGTAATAAATTGGTAACAATATGAGATTATGATATGATAGGTGTGTGTAGGGCATGAGAAATTGAAAGCTTCTGGAAAAAGTTCTCATAACTACTATCATCAACCAAGTATTTTTTCTCTCCTCTCTGGATTCCTCCTCCTTCTGAATCGTATTCTATCAACCCAAATGACGCCACAAAAGTAGAAAAGAGCGAAAGAAAGTGAAAAAAACGTAAGCAATTGAAAATCATTGAAAAGGATAACAATTGCTTTAAGATTTTTTTTCTTCACATTCCTTCGATCATGAAAAGTCAACTGGAAGTGAACTTCTAGAAAATGGAGAGAGAGAGAGAGAGAGAGAGAGAGAGAGAGAGAGAGAGAGAGAGAGAGAGAGAGAGAGAGAGAGAGAGAGAGAGAGAGAGAGAGAGAGAGAGAAAGAGAGAGAGAGAGAGAGAGAAAGTGAAATAGCTAGCTCACAGGCATTTGAACAATCATCATATGTTACATTTTTTTTCCACAGGCCAAATTGAACATTTTTCGATCATTCAAGGAGTATTCGAGAGCAAGCGTATTTGTAAGGCCAAATGATCACTCTCTCTCTCTCTCTCTCTCTCTCTCTCTCTCTCTCTCTCTCTCTCTCTCTCTCTCTCTCTCTATTCTGTAAGCTTGCGACGGCGCCCATGTTTCCAAAAGGTTGTTCCAACATGATAGTTATATATATACACATAGACACACATTCAATTCGATTCCCTTGGCTCAAGTATTGCTAATTGTTCGAACGCGTAATTACTTGTTATTTGAGTTCCAAAACCCTCAAGAGTAATCGTACAAATTTGAACGATACTAATTGAAATACTCGTCTTGGATCATCATCATTCATTCTTGGATTCCCTAGAAGATTGTAGTCAACTTGGTCGACTTCTGCTCTTCACTTCTTGACTTTTTGACGTAAGAAAAATTCTGGGTGCAAGTGTGTGAGTCAATTTTGATTGAATCACGTCCAGAGTGAGTTTTGAAGTGGTACTTATCATCCTCAAAGAGGTTAGAGAGTAGAGAGAAGGAGGAATCCTCACAGTGGACACATTTTTTCCGGTGAAGTTTTTGGATTGCTTAAGAGAGTAAAAAAACAACCTACACACAGTCTTCCGTGATAATCCATCCAATTATTTTAGTCTCAAAATGATTGGAAAATTAGGATTCAAGTCGGTGAAAGGTTCAAAATTATCTCTAAATCACACCAATGGACTTTCATTCCAAACGAAGATCGTATTTTGGTATGTCTCACTGCTTATTCTTTCATCAATGATGAGTTCCTCTCTTGCCTGTTTTTACTACAGCATCAGTGGTGAGTAGTACAAAGTTTTCCATGATATATATACATACACACATTTATATCGTTTCTCATCGATTTTTACACATCTATGAGCATTCATTCTTCAGAATTCTCTTTGTTCATCATATCAAGTGGATGAAACTTTTATTTTCCTCACTCCTTCTCTCTTTTTCTATCTCTTCTTCTCACTTTGAAGTCAATCATTTCCATTCCAAGGAAGTTATTTCCGAACGGAATCAGTTAGTCGTACACACACACACACACACACATTCTCGCTCTCCATCACTTGTCAGATATATAAGTAATAACTGTTCAAGTCAAATTCGATGAGAGAAAGAGAGAGAGAGAGAGAGAGAGAGAGAGAGAGAGAGAGAGAGAGAGAGAGAGAGAGAGAGAGAAGATGTTTGTGCAGAAAAATATCTTGATAGGTGCAACAAGCTTGTAAGCTAAGATAATCGAAAAAAGTCATCATCTGACAGTCTGACATAATGTCATGAAGAAAGTGACACAGCATCAACTTTGCCTCTCTCTGTCTTTCTCTTTTTTGGAGAAAAACTTTCTCTCTCTTCCTGAGACTGAGACATTCTCTCTTCATCTCTATTAAATGTTGAATCATTTTCTCTCTGTCTCTCTGTAGATCAGGAAAGAGATGACGATGGCTCTTCCTTCCTCGAGGCTTTGGTCAATTTGATTCGCCGTAAGCAAACACTTGGCCAGAGTAGCAGCAACAATCTGCAACTTCCACCTCAAGATAAGCGTGGATGTATTCGAAGGAATGCACCATGTACAGGCAGACCGTTAGATTGTTGTGCTGGATCGGCTTGTCAGTGCAGCGTATTTAACCGGTGCTTCTGTCAAAGGAAGGGAATATTTCAGACATTATATTGACACCACTTGACATTCACAAAATACTTTCAAATTGTGTAGATGTGTATATTGTACAGTTGAAAAATTCCCTTTTCACCCCGAAAAATTCTTCCCTCTCTCATGATTGAAGAATATTGTCCAAAATGAATGAATAATTGCAAAGTAGGATATTCTATAAAATGAATATAAATATATAAATATAATTGTTCTCAATAGATTAAGTCACAATAGCAATAATAAACTTTAAATGAGTAAACAAAAATCCTCTTTCTGTGTGCCATTTTATTGTCCAAATCTTGATAGAATTCTCATTCTGTCTATCTTTTTCCCTCAAAAATTTTCATTGAATAACTCAATAATACCATGTAAGCTTGTTACAGCTCAGTCTTTGTGTGTATCTATACTTGAACTCTCGAACAAAATACCTCCAGTCCATTGGAATAATAGGCTGTGGATAAAAATAGAAACTCAAATAACTCCATCAATTCCTTCTCAACATAGGATTTATCTGATGGGAAAATTCCATATGTATATTTACCATGAGGATACAGGAATGATGATGATTTTCAATCTAGCAGAATTAATCCTAGAAAGAGAGAGAAAGAGAGAGAGAGAGAGAGAGAGAGAGAGAGAGAGAGAGAGAGAGCTCAATTCATATCAATATCTACAGATTTTTCGCTCTCTCTCTTTCACTAAAAAGCTCGTAAAAGTAGTAATAGCAATAGTAATAGGCGAATAAAGTAGCAGTGCATAATAGTGAAACGATAGAGTGAAAAAGTGAAGAAAAAAAAGAAGAAAAATTTTTCCAACCCTTCACAAATCATCAATCATCAAGCAACTTATAAGTGCTCTCATAATATATATCATCAATATTATCTCTCTCTTTTATCAATCAATTATTTCAACACACACACACACACACACACACACACACATACACACAAATAAAATTCGCTACTAAAAAAAAGTGGAGCTCAAGTAATTCTTGGAAGCTCTCGATGTTGCGAACAACAACAGTAAGCTAACTGTAAAAAGCGTAAGCACGAAGCTGAACGAGAAAGAGCCAAGAGCCAAAAGAGAGAGAGACTGAAAGAAGAAAAAAGTTTTCCCGCTCAATTTGCTCTCTCTTGTCAACACACAGTTCGAATGTTGATCAGAGAAAGCAAAAAGAATCAACACAAGATGACAAAGAATAGATGTCACTACTGTTAAAACTTAAATATCGATGTATCGATGCCACATATCGATATGAAAGTGTGTATATGTGTGTGTGTAAATGCCAGCCAGCCAATCCTGATTCCGGAAGAGCCGCTATGCTGTATATACGTATACTGAATAGTCGTTCCTCTCTCTCTCTATCTTTTATTCTCTCTCTCTCTTTCTTGTTGAAATTTTATTTTCTCCAGCATAATACGCTGGGTACGAAATAAAAATATATATATATATATACAAATAAAATATATATATATATGTGTATTTGTAAATGTGATAATATCACACACTTATTTTTTTGGTACATGTGCCAGTGATAATTAAAATACATACACACCATTTGTTTATAATATTAATTCATCATCATCATCACCCACCACCACCATTCATCGTCATCATCTGTTGGGCAAAAAAATTTTACTCTCTTTCTCTCTCTCTCTCTCTCTCTCTGTATCTGTGTATGTGTGTGTCTGTTTTGTGTCATCAAGTGTGTGTCTGTCAGTCTGTGTGATTTTATCTTGGTCGGACTGTGTGTATGTGTATCATCCACCAGTACCACCAACATCAATCCAAACACCAGTTTGATATTATTCATCAAGTGATACAAAAAAGTATCCACACGGTATATACAGGTATACACCACAGGAAAAAGGAAGAAGAAAGGTAGAGGAGAAGAAAAAGCAAACAATATATAAACGCCATTCGACGGGCATCGACATATTTTGGATTAGAACATGAATCTAAACAATCATAACACTCTTCAAACTCTCACCATTGATGATTATAATTTTCTTCAATTAATCGAGAAAGAAGAAGAAAGATTGGAACTAGAATGGCAGGAGACATATCGTGAGATGGCTCGTGTAGAAAGTCTCATAAACAGTTATCAACAATTAAAGATCAATCTGGCTGCTAAACTTGATACTCTGGAATTGAAAAAAAGTGAATATGTTAAAAAGAAGACCAAATTAATTGGCGAAATGTCCTGTTTACCTTTGTCCGATAAAATAATTGATGGTAATTATGAATTTCCATGAAGCAATATTTCACAATCTGCTATTTTTCTAGATGCCATCTTTTTTTCTCTTTTTTTCATGTTCTTACTCTTCTTCTTTCTCTCTTCTCTTCTCTCTATCACTGTCATCGTCCTACCTTTTCTGGTATAGCTGGGGATGCTGCTTCTTCTTCACTTGTGCAAGAATTTTGGCCACTAGTTGCTTCTTAGGGGAAAGAGATAGAGATTGAAAGAAAGAAAAAAAATTGTTAGCTCCATATCGATGGAATGAGGATGATTCTTGATTTGTTTTACCATCTTTTCGTTTAGACTGTATATCCATGATACTATTCTGAGAAAGTGAGTTTTCTCTCTCTTTATGGTTGAAAAGTGAGAGAAAGAGAGAGAGAGCTAGAGTTCGATTCATCTCGAAGAAGAGGAAGAGAGAATGAGAGATGAGAGAAGAAGATGCAGCCAAGAGCTTCGAATCGAAGTGGCGATTTTTCCCTCGTTTCGTCTTCAGACATGTAATGATATTGATTTGGGTCAGAAACTTTCTCGAAGCTAGAAGAGCAATCTTTTTTATTTTTCTTCGCCGTCCAGATTTGTGCATCATATTATCATGATTTTCAAACTCTTTCGTATCTTTTTTTGAAGAGTTTGTTCACCGAAAAAAAAGAAGTCTCCACTTCCTTCTCTTCTTTCATCTCATCTCAGAAAACACTCATATCTGCTCTTAAAATGATGATTTTTCTCTCTTCTCTCTCTCTCTCTCTCTCTCTCTCTTCCACACACTCCACCATCTACTTTATCCAGACAAAATGTCCCTAATTCAATCAATCGCTGCACTTCTTACTGATTCCTTTCAACTACTCAATTGCAGTTCTTATAACCTAACACGTATACCCCATCAGAGTTGAATGTAGTCAAGTAAGATTTTGAAGATTCCTGCACTTTGGTACCTTCTATTTTCTCTTTTTGCATTTCAGGATATTCTCAAAACATTGATCCGAACTCAGCTCATTCTATTTTTCAGCTCCACAATATTACCTGAATCATTCTTCTGCACAAATTCACAACGGACAAGCAGCAAGTTGAGAATAAGGGAGAGAGAGATAAATAGATAGAAAGAAAGAACAAGAAAGAAAGAGAAAAAGAGAGATGGAAAACGAAAGAGATAGAGAAAGAGAGGAAGAAGTAAGATGGAAAGGAATTCTCAGGCGGATCTGTAACAGCCCATAATTAAGATACAAGATTTTCTCCATCCCAAAACTACTCTCCTTCGTCCTCTATCTCTCTTTTCTCCATGATCTTTTTTTTTGCTATTACTTGCCTTGCTAACTGGCTTTTTGACGGGCCACATCTTTCCATCTCCCCTCTCTGCCCTCTCTCAGGACAATGGTCTTTCTTTCAGAATTCAAAACTTGTTGGAGTTAAGTCAAGAAAATGATGGGATAAGATTGTATGTGTGTGTGAAAGAAAGAGCGTGTGATTCTCATCATTTCAGGTTGAACCACCTTCCTTTTCCCTTTCATATCTTTCTTGGTCGGTTTTTTTATTCCCTCTCTTCTCTTCTCTTCTCTTTTTTTCTTCTTCTCATCCGTTCCTTTCCACATCATCCCCACTTGATCATAAAAACTTGATCCAGACCCTGTTCACCACACACATACACATACACACATATACACTCGTTTCCGAACTTCACTAACAAGTTGAACAGCGTGTGTATGTATGTGTGTGTGTATTACTTGATTGAGATGGTATTTTGATCTTGCCTTCATCACACACATACACATACATACACACAATCATGGTCCATCTGGATTTTACACCTTGTATCTAGCTGTATGTACCGGTATATAAATATTACTTTAGGTTGGAAGGAGAGAGAGAGACAGAAAATATTCATTTTTAAATTTATTCTCTGCTACATTTAACATCCGATCAGACTTCATCATCGTCTTTTCTCGAAAATTAGTTTCCATTTCCATTTCGTTCTATCGATCCTCTCAATTGCTTTTCCAACTGTTTCTTTCCTAACCTGGCTTCTTCCCAGTATTCCTACATCCCACACTTTTCCCACTTTTCATCTGTTCTATGCTCTTTGGCTTTTTCCCTCGTCTAGATACTCACTCATCACAGAAGAAGAGAGAGAGAGAGGGAGAGAGAGAGAGAGAGAGAGAGAGAGAGAGAGAGAGAGAGAGAGAGAGAGAGAGAGAGAAAGAATGAATGAAAGAGAGAAAGAGAGAATGATTTGCTTCTGTATTTTACTCACTTTCTTGCTATGCTTCAAATGCTTGAAATATCGATCCCTTTCAATGCAATCAGACCTTTGAAAGAAGTGAGGATCAATTTCTAGTCTATTTGTAATGAAAATACATGCTGTTCTGGGTGAATTTTCACATTTCTTTTCAACTATAGAAGTACATTTCACAGGAGCACTCATACACACACATAGATATAGATATATACATATTAAAATTCATGCATATTGATTGATCTGCTATTTCGAATGAATGAGAAGCATTTATTCTATATCAATCTTCATTTCAACTTTCAGATTCAATAACAATCGGTGAAAACTAAATAATTTGATGAAATTCAGATTTAAAATTATCTCACGATAATTTTGCGTGACAGTCAGACTTTTTGATCAACTTACGACAGAAGAAGAAGAAGAAGATAAGAAGAAGAGGCATCACAGCGTTATACAAGCGCCTTTCCCCCTCCGATTAGTTGTGTAACTTTCTCATCTAATATCTTTTTCATCTCTTTTTTAATACTTGTTTTTATCTTCTTTCATAATTTTTTTAGACTTTCAAGAAACTCAACGGTTCAATAGTGATGATGATCTGGACAATTCAAACTTAAGATTACTACAAAATGGCTCATCAAATGATACAAACTCCTTTTCAATGGACAATATTGTCGCCGACTTGCTCCAGACAATCAGTGAAGGATCTGGTACATATGAGAGGCCTGAATCTTCAAGTAGTGTTACATTTTCATCAGGATCGTCTGACTATCCAAACGCCAATACGTCCATTCACTCAGGGTGAGGATTTACATTGAACAGATGTATGCGAAAACACTCGCATATACACACTATCGCTCTTGCCTTTGCTCACTGCGATCACTACCGGTGCATTCAATACACAAAGCTGGGTGAGAGAAAGAAAGAGCAAAAGAGAAAGAGAGAGAGAGAGAGAGAGAGAGAGAGAGAGAGAGAGAGAGAGAGAGAGA
>QZCP01000402.1:15537-27939 GCA_003956705.1 Brevipalpus yothersi
GAGAGAGTGAAAAGGCTATTCTTAGTTCTAAGTAAGAGTTGATCACGCTTTCAGACACGAATAAGTGCATGAAATTGAAAATAATTTTGGTCTACTTTTTCCGTACGTTTATGCGAGAGAGAGAGTGTGTGTATGTGTATGAGTGTGTGTACATGCAAAGGATTACATACTCTACCTGACAAACTGTTTGCGCATTCCAATTTTCGGCTCATTTTGATCGCTCTTTTCGAATCAAAAGAGTTATCAAGATAAGTTGAATGAACCTATCTAATCGTTTGAAAGTAAGCTGTTATTATACAACAACTAACATTTCTGAGACCGTTCTTTGTCAGGTGATTGTTCTTTCTTACCAGGATACGTGCCAGACAGTTATGTTTTTATTCTCTCTATTCGACTCGCTTTTTTTTCATGACTGTCTAGATTCGAGAAAGCGACAAGAATGTTAACCAAATTAAAAACCCAATGAGCGAACTCTATCGACTAGCATTGCGCAATGAAGACACTTCTTTCTTTTGATGAGATGAAAACTTCCAACACAAACACACACACTTGTTGCATACCTGACTCGTTCTTCTTCAATTTACCCCCTTTTCCAGCTCTAACAACCGAATTGGTACTCCTGAAACAGGAAACGGAAACAATAGCATCCTATCCAATAGTATGAATGGTAACAACGCCAATGGCACGAGTGGCACAAATAACAATCTGAATAACATATATTCTAGTACTCTCACAGGCAAGTCGATATGCATAACTATTATTTAAGGATTCACGAAATTGTTTTCCTCTTACTACTAGCCATGATATTTACGATCTTGTCTACCATATCGTTCTGTTCGATGTGATCACATTTCACTCTTCCGGGTGAAATTATCTCCTCAATCTGTTTCCAAAAATGAAACTGAGAAGTTGTTGACTAGAAAAATGAATAATTTCTGCACTCAGCGCAATATAAATCAATTATGAGAAGCAATTTAGTAATTTTGATTTATAACTTCAGATGGACCTATGAATACCTCAAATAGTATCAGCAATGGTAATGGTATTTATTGTACAAGGTAAGAATCTGAGAGAGGGAAACTTTCCCAAATACTTTCAAACTGCCTCAACTCATGTCAATTTTTGAGTTGCAAGAAAATTTTGAATCAAATGCCTATTGAAATGTTGAGGTTTTTTCCCACTTGCATTGAAATCTGTTACATTGTTTGCTGAAGAATAAGGTTCCATATTTTTCCGCTTGTTGCTTATGAAAGATACTGACTTCGATTTTTCTATTCTCATCAGTGTTCAATCAGCGACGTCGGGAAATGGTAACGGATTGGATATGAGTAACAACAGTATAACCAATAATTCGAAATGCGAGGCATCAACAAGCTTTTCCAAAATAGTTGCTCAACAGATCCAGCAGCAAGATCAAGAGGATGCCTCGAACAATTCGAATAACAACACGATATGCTCGACCGGCAATGCCACCTCTAGTCAGCCGCCTCCACCTCGTTTCAGTTCGAATCGAAACTATAACTCACATAAAGTGCAATACAATTCCGTCCTATCGCTGGAAACATCCACAAATGGTTATGTTTATAAAGCTTTGAATGATGGCACAGTGATGAGATATAGGTTTGGCAACCCTTCTGACTCGCAAACATTTTCTGGTCATAAAGACAAAGTTAAAGTACTCGTATTGGATTCTAAATCACAATTACTCTATACTGGATGTGATGATGGTCTTGTGCGCTCTTTCAACGCGAACACAGGTCAATTGATGAACCAGTACAACTGTGATGGAGTTGTGATTAGTATAGACAAAACATTCGAAGAGTTTCTAGTTTTTGCAACCAATAAAGGATGGATATACTTGGTCAATCATAATTTTAAGTTATTATCATCTCATAGAACTTTTAATTGGATTTTTGCTGTACGAAACATACTCCATCCTTTTAAAGACAATCAAAAGAGGCTACTTGTGGTACCTATGAAACACAAGCCAACCGTCTTAGATGCGACCACTGGTAAAGTAATCCAAGAGATAGGTACCCAAGTAATCGAGAGTCGACCATGCTTGCAAGTGAATGGCAGCATAGCAATACTTGCATCAGTTGTTGATAAATCGGACAATGGAACTTCTCATATCAGTGTATACGACTCTGCCAATGTAAGTAAAATTCAATTTCGATTTGAAGCTTCTCTCTCTCTCTCTCTCTCTCTTTTATTTCCTCTTGCATTCATCTCGAAATTTCGATGTCATCATTTCATCACAGCACTGAATCTTGCTCATAGGAAGTGAATTTATTCATATGGAAGGAAAGAAGGTTACTCTTCAGGAATTGTAGAAAAAATATATTATTCAAGGCTTTATTGCATCAAGATTAGGATTTCGAAACATGATGAAGACGAGATCATAAAAATTGAGTTCGATATCAATAGAGAAGAGATGAAATGAGATGGCGAATTAAGCGATAATTTTCTCCAAATTTATTGGATTAATTAAACGACTCGATAGAGAATTCGAGCTGATTAATTAGGTAGAAAAGGATGAACATAATAAATCAGGGTCAGATTGAAGGTCGAAAGACTTAATTAGAAAAAGGTGTCGAATTCTAGCTTGGATCAAAATTCGAATGTTGAAAGTTGGTGAAATAAGTTTCAAAAAATATATATATTGTATGTAGATCGTACAAAGTATGGAGTTACTCAGTTTTCAGCTGTGAAGAGTTGACATTCATACTTTTTACTGAACATGTTCATGATATAGTAAGCCATTTTTCTTCTCTTCTTATAGAATTGGAAATGTATTCAAATGATTAAAAAAGAAGGACTCATCTCGTCAATGTGCACTCATGGTCATGATCTCTATGTTGGAATCAAATTCCCATCTTATGGACATATCCAATGCTTCAAATGGGCCAACCGTTCACTCTTTCTAAAATGGGTTGCTTGTGTCGCCTACGTTCATACTCTTTCCGTCATGCCTTCGGATGTGCACAACATGTCTCTTATGCCTTCCGACATAGTATTGAATGGTGGTCCTGATGGAAATGTGTATAACACAACACCTAATCTGAAGGGACCATTCTTTTGTATGAACAAAAAATGTGATTGTAAATTACCTTTTGCCCGGCGAAAGGATCTAGATTTTCACTACGCTAAGCTTCAAAACTCCTAGATTTAGGATAAATGGCGAAAGGAAAGAAAGGAATAGAAAAGTTGATGATTCTTAACCGGGAGCTCGATCTTAGGGTACAAACAGGTTCACTTAACTTCACAGAGACCTTGTAGATATCAAATGAAGTTTGAATAGCTTCGACAGGATGTACGTACTAGAATTTCTGCTATTCTCTCAGTTCCACCGTGAGATTCTAGCACTAATCTTCTCTTGCTTGCTTCCCCTCTCCATCTCTCTATCGTTCTCTGCTATCCTATCCTTAAATGTGGGCCGAGATTCTCAGTTATCTAAAAAAAAATTGGTGTATTTTCGCAAAGTTTTCAAGCGATTTCACTGTGAAATTTTAATGTATTCTCACTTCTCTTTCTCTCTCCCTTCGATTCTCTATGTTCCATTGAGCTCGTACTCTCAACTTCTGTTCTAATTTTTTGTTTATCGTTTTTCACTTCTTGAGCTGGTCACAATACTTTTTGTTCACTCTCCATCTTTTCTGGCTATTTATGTTTGTGTGTCTCCAGAGTCCTCCCACTCTTCTCCCTCTTCTCACACACAGAAGAAAAATTTTTCTCCTTTTGCCTTTTCCCAGTGCTTGAATAATTCCTTCATGATAACTGGAAGATCTATTTCGAACTTATATTTCCTAACTCGCTGTTTTTTGCTTGAATTCTCATATGATTGATGGTAATCACATAATTTTGATTCAGATTCTATCCATATACTGAGTGTATATGGAGGTGTCTAAATGTAAATCAGATCAAAATCTGTTTTCCTTGACGCTGATTGCAGCGTACAAAATATTTTCTCAACTACATTTCTCTCATTCTCTTTCTCATTAAGCGCGTTCTTTTAAGCTTTTTTGTAACCATCCCTTGTCTGATGATTCTATCCAGAAGAAAAATTAATTCGATAGTTTGATTAACGCCTCAAGCTCGAAGTTTCGATCAAATCCAGCCTCATGGTTTGGATAGTTGGATTAGAGAAAAAGTTAAGCTTTTGTTGAAAAAAAGAGATGGAAAAGCTATTTTAAATTGGAAGATGATGATGTCCCTCTCAGATCTCCTCATAATCCTTGCTCATCTCTTACTCCTCATCACGCCTTCCTTGTGTCTTTCTCTCTATTTTTTCTGTCTCTCTTTCTCTTTCTCTTTCTCTCTCTCTATCGATGTCTTTCTCTCTTTCTCTCTTAAAACTTTTGATTATTCGGAGCAATGCTCCTTTATGTATGGATTTTTTTTGCCGAGACAATTATTGTCAATCTGCATTTTATGAACATGATTTACTCATACTTTTTGAACTTCCAATATTATTATAATTTAAAATCTCGCTCGACTCTTCAATTTACTTTCCTGATTCCTGTAATCGCTGACCAATCATCCCACACTTTTTTATCTCTTTCACTCTCCTTCTCTTTATCTTTTTGTGCTGCACTTGATTTTTAAACAATATCTCCAAAATTTTCATGTGGACCGTTTAAGCATCATCTGCACTTTTTTCATCACTGATCTGTGAGCCTGATCAGGTCAAACATTTGATGTACAAGTGATACAGACAAAAAAAATCAGATCAACCGACGTGATATACATATTACTCTCTCTCCGGTGATGATTGGTGAAAGGAATACAAGGAATAGAAAAAGGAATTTTCCGAAGAGAATTTTTTTTCTTCTTTCTGAATATACTGGAAAGAATTCACCGAATTTTCCTCTAATATTTTCGAAAAAAAAATTTTTATTTTTTTGTCTTTCTTGCTTTTGCTTTCTTCTTTTTCTCACACACAAACACAAACTTTTCTCGAACTCGAATACCTATTATTATTATTATTATTAATATTATTATTATTATTCTATTTATTTGCATAGAATATTAAAGCATTTCTCGTAATTTATCAATAGCCCGATCACTAACTAATCACTTTGTATCCAATATAACAAACCCATGACCGAGACCAGTCCTGCTATCAACAAAAATATAAGCGAGGTTGGAACTTCTGATAAAAATCCACTGGATGGTTCTTGTGCTCTTCTCAACGATCTTTTCTTTGATGAAACTTTTTTAGATGATTTTGATGATGTTAATGATGGAGCCTTTTTTTCTGTGATCTTTTGTTTTGAAATTATTTTCCGTTCCCGAACAGAAGATTTTCCATCTGGACCTTTTTGGGGTTGGACAATTCCCTCTTGTCCATCCAAAGTTTTCTCCCGAAGTTCGAGAGTTGCTTCTTGTCCATCAGATTCACTTGTTCCATCAGTCTTGGTCACCGAAACATCCTCTTGTCCAGCTACTGGAATCGACTCTACAACCCATTTCCGTTCATCTTTTCTCGATGGCCGCAGACGTCCGAAACCTGACCGGACTAATGGTGGTTGGTCATCGCTGCCTGATTTGATTTTCACCTCTAAGGTTATGGCTGTTGGGGGCATGAGATGAAATTGAATGCTTTAAGAATTAGTTCATGGAAAATCTAGTAGTTCTGATGGGGCGTTCAGTTGAACGGATTATGGAATTCTCAAATACTTACATGGAAAATCAATTATTGTTGCTCCTTTTCGTTCACTTGATTTGTCATACTCCAAATTGGCACCACAAGTTTTACATTCATTTTTACCTTTTGTCCAACTGTTTTGGCAACAAATTTTGTGAGGACATTTGTTCATATTATCATATGTGAAATGATGCTTCAGAAATGCTCTAATTTTTGGTTGTCCAGGAGGGGCTTCTTCAATATCACCGTCAAAATTGCTCTTCTTGGGATCATTAGCACATATAAAACACAAGCGATCCTTTTCCGTGCCAATATTTACTAATCGAGAATCTTCTCTGGTCAGTACTTTTTTATAGTACCTACCGCAATCCTGAACAGTACATTTGCGCCAACCAAGCCACATGGGAAAAAAATCTGCCCTTGGCTTGGAATCTTTTTTCTTGTTTTCTTCGTAACATTTCTTACAATATGCATGATGACAATTCAACGGATACACTAGATGTCTAGCAAGAGTGAGAGCAGATCTTAAACTATCTTCCAAATTTTCTACCAATTCTTGGTCACATTGTACACATTTCTTTGGCGGGATTTCACACTCGGGAAGTGAAGATTCGGTCTGTGAAACCTCTTCCTGGCTCATCTATTTACTCATCAAAAGAGTTCATGTTGATGAAAAAAATTACCTGACTGAACGAAAAATTTCTCCAAAAATCTCTATCATGTGATGTTAACGTGAGGGATATTAAGATAAAGATATATTTTTATTGGAATGTAAACAAGAGCGTTTACTCTCACGAATAATCCTTCTATTATTTTATCTTTTTACTGAGATTCTCCCATTGATATGTGATTCTCGTTGTTCTCTCAAATATTTAGGGAATAAAAATTTATGAAAAGTTGTACGTTAAAAAAATAGTTATCTTTAGTTCTCAGTGGTTATTCATAAGTTATAAAAAATTGATAGACTTTAGACTAACTATGTTGGTGATCATCTCTTCTTGAACAGAAAACATAGTCACCCAGCACCGAAAGGCTATCAAGAGAATATGCATTTCAATGCAAAATCGAAAGTATTCCCATTTCCATTACAATTTCCACCTCTCAGAGCTTAGGATATAAAAGAACAGAGGTAATGCTGCCGACATTGTTCATTCTATCCACGCTCTCGTAACTTTGATAATGTTTGGTAATTGAATAAATCTTTTCGATTAATCCACTGACCCTTTAATTGGATTATGTGGACGCAAAAACTCGACTCACCCATTCATAGATATGGTTTAAGCTTCTTTCGATGAGAAACTTACCAGAGGCTTTCAATTACCTAGATCTGTGGGAAAGCTATTCTGAAACAAAAAAAAGCGATGATCCATCAGAAAGAGAGAAATCAGGCAGAATCGGCTTATATTAATAAACTAGCCTTCTTGATGGATATTGATCATTTATCACTTTTTTTCTGAGAAATCTATCAATACCCTCTTCTTCTTCATCATTATATGTCTGTTGGTAAAGTGTAATCATCACAGGTCTATCAAGGCTCAAACGGAAACATTTTGAATCACCTCTCAATGGAAATTTTTCCGTTCCAACCTTGATAGACCTGTACATTCTGATTGAGATAGAGAGGGAAAGGTGAGGATCAGTTAATCATCACAAGTCACTTGCCTAGAGGGCTGCAAGTCTGGAAGACGATCTTATCGATGAACTGAGCTGGATAAAAGTAATCAAATAGTAAGTTTAATCGATTAAAATGGCCAGAACTTTCATGATGAGAATAATTAATGCTTTTGCTGATGAATTTGAAACTCGATTCTTTTATGATGCTCACAGTGGCTTCGATGATGATTGCTGCAATTCACTTTTCCCATATAATGACAAGCTGAATTGGCTGATGTTTCTGCAAATTAGAAAGAAAAAATCCTCTCTATTTCGAATGATAACAAGTTATGAGAGTTGAAATTCCTTAAAATTATCAAATGTATAAGAATTTTACTGGGAAAAATCATCTCTACCTAATGTTTTGAAGATAATTTCAAGTAATACCTACTGAGCGACGGAAGTAAAGTTCTGAGTGTTGAAAAATGATTTTTTTTCTCCTTAATCTCAGTCTTGATCCTCATTACCCTATAATGGGAAGCGATGAATTCTGCTTCGAATTGAGAGAAGAGACAATAATCACTCCTCAATGATCATTAATCTGTTCTTCAAGCTAATTGGTGACTAATTATTTTTCGGTTTCAAACATTTCCGGGCCACATTTAAGGGGCAGCGTTCGCTGAGCTGGTATCTTAAGGCATTTCCATCAACAAACACAAGCATAACTGTACTAGTTCAGAAAGACTAGAAAGTTAAATTTGGCCATCGGCTAGATGATTAACAGTTGATATAACCTTATTGAGTTGTATTTGATTCTGATTTATGAGCGGGTATAGAGAAATGAAGGAATAAGTAGTATTCAATTTAGGAAAAAAGCATGAAATGCTAAAGATGTGTTCAACGATACTGATCCTAGCTTACAGACAAATAAAATCATTTTGCCATCAGTGGAGAGAGTATATCAAAAGAGAGAGAGAGAGAGAGAGAGACATAAAAAGGTGCAGCGGATTTGGGATGTGAATTCCTGAGATCCCAATTATTAGCACCACTAAAAATCCAAGCCCACCCCCAAAACACCAGTAGCACCAGTAGATGAGCTGATAGAGCGCCAATGATTATGGAGGCATTTGCACGTTGACAAGCTAAATGATCATGAATATTCACAAACTCATATATTCACTGATTAGGACAGAAAAAGCTTTTCTACTCTGAAATAGTCTCTCTCTCTCTCTCTCTCTCTCTCTCTCTCTCTCTCTCTCTCTCTCTCTCTCTCTCTTCTCTTCTCTTCTCTCCTTCTCTCTTCTCTTCCCTCCGAGCTGAAAGTTGGTCAGTTTGATCGATTGACTTTGATCCGATGAAGCGATAGAAAGTATCTAATCCGATCATGCTAACTGCCTGAAAGTGATGCTCATTGACATTATATACCGCTACCGAACACCCGCTGACATTAGACCAAATCCAGATCCTCAAAATGGATGGGCCACCTTCGTCATCCGTGTACCACACACATACATCAGCCAGCATGAACAATTTTCCAATACTGGAACCATGTTGGCTGTTTTGTCTGAGAAGATATATACACTAGCAATGATTTTTCCACGAGCCTGTCCATGTCCGATGACCTCACTTGGAGCTTTTCTATGTCGATTGATCGCACCACCCAATATCAGTAGTTGAACAATTATTCTTGTCACTACTCAGTCCGTAGTTACATCAATTGCTAAAGAAGCATCTATAACTGATTGCCTGCATACTAAACATTTCATCCGTAAATCTAGGCCAAAAAATTGGCCTATCTCTATGGATCCTTAGCTACAAATCATCGACTAGTTTGCGTTAGAGCAGATAATTTCATTTTTCAGATCATCTGGTATTTTGCACGATCGAAAAACATTAACCAATTCAAAGCCAAACGACATCATCGATATTTGGCTACATACATGTGTGTATGCTCTCTTTTCCGAATACCGTTGGCCATCAGTTCCCGGGAAGATCAATGTAAACAACGTCACCGGTATGGCTGAGGTCACTCTTGAATTGGCCATCAGTCCTCAGACGGCTAGGATCCAGATTACAAGAGTGCCCGGTGCATGGGCCACTTCCGATTCTTCCTCTCGGACCCTCTTTCCAATACCACTGCTATAGACACAGGGGGAGAGAGAGCTTTTTCCTTCTTGACCGCTATATTCAGGTCACTTTATCAGCACATGGTCTGCATCCACGCGTCCACTAGACGGGCTCCTTCGTCTTTACCGAATGGAAAAGGTTAGACTATTCAGGAGAGGGAAAGTGAAGGAGAGAGAGAGAGAGGAAATCCCAAAGGTCAGTGGTCTGTGAGGAGGAATTGAGGAGAAGAAGAAGGAGAGAAAAGAGATTGGGGGAGGAAGTGAGAGGTCAAGGAAGATGGAAGTAGAGGAATACCGTACCGTACTCTGTTATCACGGAGGGAATAGAGAAGCATTGAATTCTATGATGCTGGTTAGATCTGATGATTGGGTGGGTGGATGGATTAGAATGGAGGAGGCGATCAATTGATTGAACAGAGGAAGAAAATGAAATAAAATAAAATGATGGTCAGCGTTTCGAGCAGAGAATGAATTGATTCGGAACAATCGCTGATTACGGGAAGGCAAAGATGAGAAGAGGAGGAGGAGGAGGAGGAAAAATAGGAATTGATGCGAATGCGAGTAGAGAGAATGAAAAGCGATAAGTAATTGAATGGGAGAATCAAATGGTCATGATGATGATAGGTGAGATCTTTGGTGTGCTCGTAGATTAGGATAATGACAATGGAGAATACAAGATGTAAGAAAGATAGTGGACATGGGCTCACAAAATTGTGGAGGAGAAAATAGCATTTCTCTCTCTAGTAAGTCCATCGAGATGAACAAGAAGATCAGAAACAGCAAGTAAGGGAGAAAAAAATGGCATTCTTCTGGAGCCGAAACAAGAGTAAGCGTGCCATCATCGATTGCGGTCATTTTTACCATCTATCTGAATACGATTATCATAATCATTATCATTGGCCAGGGCACGTGCCGCGTGCTAACGTGAAGTCAATTCATGTGTGAAGCTTGAACGAAATGACCATTCAGAGTATACACGTTTGGCCAGCAGACACGAGCTAGTTATACATGAAAGAAGATGAAGAAAAGAGAGAGAGAGAGAGAGAGAGAGAGAGAAAAAAAAAGAAAGAAAGAGAACTCAAAGGTGAATACAAATGAGAGAGAACACATAATGTTGATGATAACGGCCTGAGGTCATCTACTAGAGACTAAAGCAGGCCACATCCAATTGGCGAAACATTTGACATTGACCAGACAAGTGATACAAGCAAACATAAGGTTGGTTATGGCTTCCGTAACGCTCATTTTGTACTTCTAAGGCCAAGATGAGATGTTCGATAAGCTATCGGGACTTGGGGAAACTGTGTATAACTTTCTCTATTCGGAATTAGAGTGGACTCGTACTCACAAAACATACCATAAATTTTTTTACACAGTCAGTTGAACGGTTATGTGTTGTGTGTAAAAAAGCGCTACCAAAATGGGTCAAAATTGGTGGAAAAAAAGTGGAAGCTTGATTTGTGTCGACAGTCAAATTGCCGGCCACTTCTTTACGAAACGAATTGCTCGATGAATCCTAGGGCCAACAGGGCAAAAGAACCCACAGAGCCCAGAGGAAAGAAAGGTCGAGTGTAAGTTCACGTAAAATGGGCTATCAAATGAATGGTCTCTTCGGGTTGGAAAAAGATGTGAGGTGATATTTTTTACACTTCACCTATGACCTTGCTCTACTCTCTCCAGTCCATTTCACTTATCAGACTATTGCAAAATAATCTGCTCTCACTTACCTATCTCACCGTTAGACTAACGAAATGCATTTTCTATATCATCGTAAGAGAGGAGCCTCAAACTGGAAGTAACAATATAGTTACTCGGGAAAAATTCTTGAAAGATGAATAGAATCTAAAAATCTATGGTACGGAATGATGTTGAAATGTTTCAATGCAGAAAGGTTGCCTGAGACACTTTGTTCAGCTCCATTGATCTTGAGAAACACGATCAATCGAATAAAATTATCCTGTGTATGTGTATGCATGTATATAGGTAAAAGTCAAGAACATTGGCACCAGGACATGAGTGAAAAGTTTTCAAACATCTGAATCAAACTTTTCCGCTTTCATTGGAGTGAAAACATGATCCGAATGAAGATGCACAGGATGTTGCTGCCTTTTGGTCAATTAAATTTCAAATTGGTTACCCATTCGAGACCGGACAGCACTCTTGCTTTCAGAGTAACTACTTCATCGCCTGTCACATGGATTCAAGAATTTTGTGGAACCCTTCTTCCATCCATTCGAATGGTGAATTGTTCAAAACTTAATCAACTTAATCAGAGAAAGAGTAAAACTCGACAGATCACAGAAAATTTCCAGACATTTCTCGTTAGTAGAATTGAGATCAGATTCATGAGGCAAAGGAAACTGAAACTTTTTGCATCGGCATTCAATATAAGGAACGTTACCCAAGAGAGAAAGTTTTCAGGGGAGAGAAAGAGAGAGAGAGAGAGAGAGAGAGATCTGCGTATCGCTTAATCGCATGGATTGAATATTGGAAATCGAGTTATAAAAAGTTGAAGGCGGATGATAAGATGAATGAGATGCAAAGGAAATGAATTAACAAGCGAAATGTTGGAATGAATGGATGGATGAATGAGTGGAACCATTCTTCGAAGTTAGAATAGAAGGAAGGAAACGAAATGAGCGCGCTGAACGCGTGTCACCGTGCATACACACATGGACTGGATCCACAGACGGTGCAGGACGGTGTGAAAAGGTTGATTTGGGACTCGCGCGTGCCACTGTTATATACTGTATGTACTGTACAGTAACGTTGGCACGCTGCATATGTACCATAGATCAGTATGGTGGTGAGGTCGGAGTGAGGACAACAACAGCAGCAGCGGTAGCTCACCTTCCATTTCAATACCGACTTTTTCGGATAAGCCTCTATTCAAAAACTTTTGCCCCATCGGCAAGATCGCACCGTTGAACCGCTTCCAGATTCAACTGTTCGTCTTTATCATCACCTGTGTTAGAGGGAGTTCTACTGCAGGCCATTAGAGAGAGAGAGAGAGAGAGAGAGAGAGAGAGAGAGAGA
>QZCP01000402.1:28040-39906 GCA_003956705.1 Brevipalpus yothersi
GAGAGAGAGAGAGAGAGAGAGAGAGAGAGAGAGAGAGAGACTGAGGCCAATGAGCGGGACCCACAATGGCCCGTGGATAGGAGAGAGAAAGTTCGAATAGGCCGATAGCGAAGCTAAATCTCGTGTATTATTTTGGAATTCAGAGAGATGGAAAGAGAGAGAGAGCAAAAAATTGAGTTCTCTTTTTTTAGGGGTCTAATTTGAATACACGTACACTCACATGACAATCCACAACATGATACCGATCAGAGGAGAGAATGTGTGCATACTGGTGGTCATAGGCCAAAGTGTGCACGTATCAATGCTCTCCAACGAGAGCATCAAAAAAATCTGATGGGGTCAGAGAGAGCGAAAATAGAGCGGCTGATCAAACAATGATTTTCATTCAATTTAATAAAAGTATGTAAAAAAGAGAAGTTTGAACAGAAAATCATTTGAAACTTTTCCAAATTCAGAGGATGCAGCTTGAAAATGATGAAATCAACTGTTTCCCCTTCGTTTCTGCTGCGTAGAAATATGAATAAAAGTTTGTCTAGGTCAAACTATAACTTCAGTCTAGTATGCTATCTCCAACGAACATTGACCTCAATCTCTAGGCAAATGGAAAGTTTATCGATCTATTTTGGACCGTTAATATTCTTTTATCTTATTCTTTTATCTCTGTGAGACCAATACGGCAAATTAATGGTACATGTGTCTCGATGGATGACTTTTCTCCATGAGCTTTGAGTGTCTCTTGGCCTATCCACGGTTCTATCAAAAGGATCAAATAGGAGACTACTATCAACACACATGATTTATATAAGTCTCATTTGACCTTCCATCTTCTGTGCAAATCTTGGCCTTCGTAAGCGTCAATGTATCATAGAACATGTACCTAAATTCGATGATCACCAGGAACCAATCCTGTCATTTGACACGGTGTGAGAACGAACGCACATTCATATAAGATTCATATCTCACAGATGATGATTTCAAATCACAAAATTATCAAACCGAGAAGCTCAGCTGCAGCTCTTATCATACACACATGAGCACCATGTCCGGTAGCTTGCACATCACGGATCTGTCCACCGGCTGATTGTGGTCGCGTCCTGAGAGATGGAATCAGTCGTGAAATCTCTCTCTCTCTCTCTCTTTCTCTCTCTCTCTCTCTCTCTCTCTCTCTCTCTCTCTCTCTCTCTCTCTCTCTTTGGAAAACTTTCTCTCTGGGAAAACAATGTGACGTTTCAATGGAGCATGCAATTTGAGGCTTCCGTTATATTTGATTTGATAAATTTTCTCTCATGAAGATAACCTTTAATTGGATGTTTCCAAGTGGAATCGCATTATTTCCGTTATAGTTGGATTGAATTTGGCTGGAATTATCAAAAATGGTTTCCATCTTCACTTCCATCGATAGCCAATTTTTTCTTCCACTGCTCTCAATGATGATAGTGGTCATGGTCAAATAGTAAATGAAAGCGAAAGACAAACAGACAGAGAGACAGAGAGACAGAGGATGTGGTGACACGGAAAACCACCAAAATTCAGAGTAAACAGACTGATGACAGAGGTCCGGGACGGATACGGATGAACTCTTTTCGGACACATTTTCCCTCTATTTTTTTCAGGCAGAAAAATTCATCGCATCTGAAATGTCGCAAATTTTTCCTGATGTCAAAGTGCTTGAGTGAGGTCAGATTAGTCGTAAATGGGTCAAAATATTGGTTTTGTGGCATCCAATAAACAGGAGGCCAATTTTCGTCTATTTTTTAGAATGATAATGACCATCTTTCATGATTATTACCACATTCCATGGTGTAGGCTTGATTTGAAGCCTAAAACTCTTACTCAATGATTCAAGCTCCCCTCTCAGCTGGTCATCAAGCCCATAAAAGGGGCAAAATTCAGTCATATAACGGTCATAAACCGT
Organism: Brevipalpus yothersi; assembly: GCA_003956705.1. Lineage (NCBI taxonomy): Eukaryota > Metazoa > Arthropoda > Arachnida > Trombidiformes > Tenuipalpidae > Brevipalpus > Brevipalpus yothersi. The sequence continues at coordinate 29,956 of QZCP01000402.1, forward strand.
TAATCATGTCTAAGAAGCCGGATCAGAGAAAGAGAGAGAGAGAGAAATTTCTCAAGTGAACATAAGAAATAAATAAATTTTAATAATTTACAAACTGTGTTAGTGATATAAAAATAGGAGAGAAAATAAATATCGAAGAAGCTAATAAAGTTTTTGATGGTGGATGACACGAACTTCCAGAGGCAAGAGTTCTCCTCCTATTAACATTACACGAAGTGCGTTCACACGGTTTACGGGAACCATTTGAACGTTTACATCTGAAACTTCCTTCGATATTGATACACTCGAAGCCTATGGTACAGTTGTGAAATCTTTCATCACACTCATCAATATCTGTCTTGAGGCAGAAAAAAAAATTACAATCAGTCCAGAAAATCAGCAATTCTATTCAAAGTGCAACGTGATGATAACTTACCGATACAAAGTAATTGACTAGAGTTGCTACTGTCTTCTAAAGCTTCTCGGAAGCCGGGAAGACATTCACAAACATACCATCCTGGCTTGTTTATACATTTAGAGTTAGGTTGACACTGATGGGTACCCAAACTACACTCGTCAATATCTGCAAGGAATTTACCATGGACATTAACGTTAGGTATCATGAAGCGTTTCAAGTCCATTAAAATGGAAACCACAGCAGTGGCCTTTTTTTTGGCTATGTGAGTTTGATCATTACCTTTTTCACAAAACTGTCCAGTAAAACCTCTTCGACAGGAACATGTATCCGGTGCTGTGCAGCGACCGCCGTTTTGGCATTTATGTTCACAAACAGCTGAAAATACAACAACAACAATAATTACTGGTGAATTACTGTACTGTTTGTTTGTGTTGATGAAGAGGAAAAGTGGTTCGTCCAAGTGTGTTAAGCTATTCGTTTTGTCTCGATTAGTAGAAGTAATAGTAGGAGATCAGTAAACAAGAAATGCCAATACTTTTACTCTCAAGAGATTTTGGCGAACTTATGCTTGAAAAGAACGAAAAGAAAAAGTGGACAGCTTTTGACTTACGTTCACAATCGATTCCATCACCTTTGAAGCCAGGTAAACATTCGCACGTGTGGCCGCCTTGAGTGTTAATGCATTTAGCGTTCAAGTGACACTTGTTCGTGCTTGGTGATGAACATTCGTCGATGTCTGGAGTGGATGATGTTGATGAGATGAGAGGATTGTTGAAGAGATGAGTAAATTTTTTCAGTAATTTGTTCGCAAATCAAGGGTAAAAAATAGAAACAAAATATTTCATCTTAACCATGTTACTTACCGACACAAGAGCGGGAATCTCGCTTCTCATAACCGGGTGAACAGTTACATTCATAAGAACCCAAAGTATTGACACAAGTCATATTCTCTGGACACAGGTGACCACCAAGTCCACCGTAAGTTTGACATTCATCGATATCTTGGCAATGAAGCCCATTGCCAGTGAAACCAGGATTACATCGGCACATGTACTTAGATACTGCGTTGTGACAAGTAGCATTGGAATGGCAGTTGTGACCCTCGGCACAGAAGTCTTGACCTGAGGTAAACATGGTAAATAGTTAATGAAGTCAAGTTAATTTCATCCAGAATCATTTTAGAATAAGCTTTTATGATGAATTTACCTTCACAAACATGACAACACCCATCTAATATCTTGATTAGCTTATCATTAGGGCAGTTGGGTTTTGGACATTTTAATTTCATACATTTATTACTTCCATTCTGTGAAATGAATATAATTTTGATTGTCTCAATTCATTTTATCGAATTTTTTCATGGTAACTCACATCGCATTTGCACTTTTGACAAGACTCAGGTTGTCCTCCCGGAGCTTTTAGTACAAATTCTTGTCCATGTTGGAATATAACTCCATCCTTGAAGCATGTGCCTGGAAATATCGAAACGTCGTTTTTATAAAAGACTAGAGCATATTTTCGCAAATATACATGCATTATCATTGACCGATTAATCATTAACAGAAGTAACATCAGATTTCGAGTTAAGCAAGAAAGGATCTGGTCTATCCTACAGAGAAAAGAAATTTTCTCACTTTCGATAAGCCAGAAAAGCTGAAGAGCTCGAGCCTCCAAAATTTTGAAGATGATGAAAGTTTTGAGAAATTAGAATAAAAATGACAGTTAAGATATTCAACCAAATTGTTTTAAAGTTTGATCAAAGAAATTATTTTTTTCAAATCTTCTGAATTGGTTTGACAATAAAGTTCTCGATTCGAAATCTTCATCTCTTTCGTTAAGTTAATTCTTCCATCTGTTCTCTTCCCTGGAGGATTCAAATTGGGATAATCATTATCGATCCTTAATTTTCTTCTTTCTATTTATCTTGGAATCTGTTGCCCGATCTTGTTCTCCGAAACATGATAAATGGAGAGGTCACACAATTTCTAGTATCCATATATCCATATATATTCAATCATTCGAACAATCTATTCTATCTTCGATATTAAAGTAGAAAGATAGATCAAGCAATACTTACGGCCACATTGAGGACAGCAAGAGCTCAGAGGATCAAGCTTGTTTATGAATCCTGTACAGTTTGTGCACTCGATCTGTTTGCAGGCAACTACTCCTTTCTGCAATAAGAAACATGTAATCAAGTGTAATGTAGGCAGAATATTTGCATATCTGAGGTGATGATGGCTGTGATGATGCATAGGAATCGTATGCAAATGATAGTAGGTAATAATAATGGGGAGGATACACTTGATTACAGTTGCATTTCTTTTCCTACCTCACATGAACATATATCACAACCTTGTGTCCATGATGAGCCATCATATCGAAGAGTCCCGTTAACTTGGCAATGTTTGAGACACTGACATTCCTCTAGACTAGAGAGTCTTTTTTCTTGCTCTTTAACCTGATTCATTTTATTATTAGTGAGAAGAAGATGAGAGAGAGAGAGAAAGAAAGAGAGAGAGAGAGAGATAAGAGAGAGATTCACGGATGGTCATCAATCTGTTAAGGTAATTACGTAAGATATGATTTGGACAACAAAAAGAAAAGGAGCCAGAAAAAAGTGTAATAACTGGCGAAAAAACTTTCTTACTTTGGCGATTAAGTCTTTGACATAATCTTGTAATTGATGTACAACTTGCTTCAAACTCTTAAATTGACCACAAGTTGAACATTCTGGAGAGATTAAATGAAAAAACATTCAGACGATAAATATTGTTACAAGAAATTGATTGAAAAAAATAGTTACTATGATATTAAGAGGGTAAGAGAGAAAAAAAGAGTTGGAAATGAGGTATAAAAGTGGCAAATAATCAAAACTTTATGTCATGAAATATCATGATCGAAATTATCGAAGAAGCGTCAAATTGATTTAAAATGCTGGAGAAATGAGCGTAAATGAGTCACATGGATGACTTGAGACTAAGGAATATTGAGTATAGCTTGAGTTTTGATATGGATTTTCAAATAGAGTGAATAACTTCATCAGTTCAACAAGTTCTTGACCTTTGTCGAGGTGATGAAGTGTAATTTTCTGAAATTCATCTTTAAATATCGTAAGAATAAGTGGTAGGATGATTTGAAATTCATAATGAACTGACAAAGTCTCAGGAAGTCTGATCAAGCTAAAAATGTGCATTCAGAGAGGTTAATCTTCGAATTACATGTAACGATAGGTAATAACTTGTGGTCGAAGTGTTTATAGCCACTGACATTGAATTTCTATTTTGATCCTCAATCAGCATCAAAATTTTGGAAAGTAGTGTTCGATGATTTTACGGGACAAAAACTAAAAATACACCAATATTGGTTAATAAACTTCCACATTTTTTATTTTCATGATGAAAAACACCAATTTAAACTCTTAATGTCTCCCTCTTTCTCCTCCTAATCGATTATAATTGATATGAGTTCATTGATTGATTGAGTGACTTATCAATTGGGAATGCTTTAAGCTATGACCTGTAAACAATCGGAACGGGCTGGACATACCCAATAGCGATCGATAGCTATAATGAATTTATCTGACCACTTGAGCAATGCATAGTAAGTAACATTCAGCAGTTAGCTAGCTCATCTTGATAGATGTTGTATTAATAATTTGACTGAAATACATTTTTTTCAATCAGTCAATACTTCTACAGATCATCTTCTCTCCTTAGGTGCATAGACTTTTCCTGGATTACATGATGTCTCGATCACATAAGCCTACGCACACTTATATCAATGGAAATGAATGGGTTAACCCGGAAGTTCAATGGACTACGGCTACTTTGGGTCAATTTTTTTGTAGACCCATTCGATTAATACATCACTATTATCAGAATAATTTTTGGATGAAAAAGCTATCAAGATTAGTAGAAAATATCCATCAAAGCAATTAAATTAGTGAGAGAAAAAAAGAATATCATCATCATGGGAGGAGAATTTATGGCATACAAAGAGTAATAGAATGGAAAAACAAGCGAAATGCTGAGATAATAGAATTTAATAAAGGATATGAAGCAAGCATTAAGATGATTCGTCTTACTGAGCTGGTATGTATTGATATTCATGCATCGAAAAATAACTGTTAGCTACGAAGAATAGGAAATGGAATGTGTCTACTAACGGACCTTGACATAAATGTTGGAGAGTTGGGTGAATGAAATGAATCAATTCATCCAGCAGTAGCTAGGGTGGTATCTTGGTCGAATTTTTCTTCTTCTAGATCAAAGACACATAAATGGGTGGTAATAACGAGAATTCTCCTGTTGAGAGCTTAATTCATCTTTGATCGACAAAAAATCTATGTGAATTATCTACAATTTCATGGCACAGGAAATGGTTTACCGGAAAATGACATTATATTCATACATATATTGTCCATTTTCTAGACTACCATTTCATACTAGAGAGAAACAATCGAGAAAAATCATTTGCAATATAATGAAAAGTATTTGGTTAGTGTGCATGTGAGTATATATTCATTCCTATTGGTGCACATCAGTCATGGAATTGGTCTCCAATTTAATGCTAGCAGAAGGCAAAAATTTGGTAATAAATGTAAAAGTGAACGTAGATACGTATATACGCAACGGAGAATGGAATGTTAACAGTAAGAAAATGTCACGATTAAAGACAAAAGTGAAATGTAGATAAAATGTTGAGGGAAACAGGTTGATGATAGTTAGAGTGGATATGAATATTACATAGAGAAAAAGTTGCTTACCTGTATCTAGGTGAGGACATTGGGACAGGTATCCATGAGGTCCACTGATAATTTTCACATCACGCAAATATCCCTGCAAATATTAAGTGAGAAAGAGCAAGAAAGTTATTTCTTGCGCTGAGTGATAAATACCAATAGTGATCAAATGGTGAGGGAAGCTTATTCTCATTGGATTTCATGGAATGATGAATTTTGTGCAAGTTAACTCAATCATTTGAATCGATTCCAGAGAGGGAGAAGGCAAAGGGTTATTGTCACCAAACAGAAGTGAAAATGAAAGCATGGTTAAATGAGCAATGTTTTCATCTTTCCCACTACAACATTCATCTCCCCACCGGTATATGCAGATTATCATGTTCGAAAAAAAGTGCTCTCTACACTCATAATTGTTCACTTCTGGCGATAAGTCAATATGTTCACATAGAAGCCATAGATTTAAAGCCAAAGAAAAATATCAAAGATCTTTCCAAGAGAAATAATTGGGGGAAAGCTGTACCGAGAATTCCAGGATCAAGAATGAGTTCGAAACAGCTGTGAATCGAAATATTTCTCGATAAAGGAATAAATCTTACACAGATGAGTTTAGAGACAACTGAACATAGCAATCAAGGAGGAGAGAGGAGAAATACTTTTATCATTTACGATTACGTTTTTAATTCATGGAGTCGAACAAAGGAAATCCATTCTATTTTTGCAAATCTGTGAGGCTCATGCTTAAGAAATTCAATGAACTTTACTAATTTTCTCCCTGATTTGATACTGAGGCATGATCACCAGTATTGATTAGACTGTGGTCTATTCGAGAAAAGCAGTAGATTAATTTGTGGACAATATCTCGATTCATGACCTCTCCGCTCGTCGGAGAAATGATGAGGATTAATTTTGCCATTAAGCTGTCTAGTCACTCTGATATGATGATGATGAAAGCTATTCGAAGTGTTTGAGCAATATGCTGCTCTATTCTACTGATGCATTTGATTTGTCTTGCTCAAGTGATGAGCTTTGTGTGTGAAGATTTGTTCACACTTTGATCATGAAAGCTTTGCTCAAATTTCCGGAATATTTTCTGCATCTCACAGCATCAATGTGAACAAAAAAGTCTACATCAACTGTCATCAAGCTTTTCATAACATACGTAACACACACACATACACCAATCTAATCATATTGACTAAGCTGCTTCGGCAACCGAACTGTTCATCCAAGCCACCGCATCGCGCAATCCAATCTAATTGGACATGGATCAACGGATGCTGGATGACTAGTGAATGAGAAGAGAGCGAGAGAGAGAGAGAGAGAGAGTAAAAAAGTTACTCACTTTGAGTAGAAAAAGTCGCTCTTTTCTCTGTCCTATCCATAGGTGAACATTATCATCATCTTTGGAGGCAGTTTTGTTGTTGATCGCGGCTTGAGGCATGAGTGATGAGAATGGCAAGTGTTGCGATGATGATGTAGAAGAGGAGGAAGAAGAGGAACTGTACAGTCTTTTCCGTTCGATCGGGACACAATCGAGGTGAAAATCCACATGTGTACCACTGATCACGATGGCTATACGATGCCAAGAGTTATCGGCCAAATGAAATGGGAACACAACTGAACGAAGATTCCCATTAAACCTGTAGAGTAAGCGAATATCCTCTGGAAGATCTCTGCTGATTTGAATTTCCCAAAGGCTTGAGAGATAAGTCAAGTTGAAATGTTACATTGACCATTAGTAAGTGAGTCGAGTGTCTTGTAATTATATTACTTACAGATCATTCTTGTCAGAAGATAAAGAAATTAATGCTCCTGTATTCATTACATTTTGCTTGATACTGGCTAGAAACGTAATTTCTTCACTTTTCGCTAATAATTCAGCAACTTTATGGCTTAAATGATTTGGTAATCGAATCAATCTGCTTTCCTCTATCAAACATCAGGCATGTATAATGTAAAAAGAAAAAGAATATTAAATTAATTATCAAATATCCTCAGGTATGATGGTGGTCAGCCGAAACAATAATCAGCCTTTTCAAACGACATTGATGAAGTTCTTCTGTTATGCTCTTGATCAAAGTAAGTAGAAAAATCATTTCATTTAGCCACGAACATTGAAGACTGTAAGTGATTAAGATTGATACATCATGGGCTGTTAATTTTGTCTTTTTCATTTTTCAGTGCACCTCAACATGGACACTTAATTGATTGGGCACTCTTTTTGATAAATTGACACTGGACACAATCAACTTACCGGTTAAATCAATTGTTGGATTATGGTGCAAAGTTTCAGCTACAAACTTGAGACCTTGATGCGAATGATTAAATGTTTGTTGAAGCTTATTAATTAAATCAATCTGATTGTGAGATGTGGTGGCAAAAGATGAAGGCTGTATAAACGATGAAGGTGGAGGCTGCTGTTGGGCTTGAAGAGGTAAGGTGAAACTTTTACAAGTGATCAAACAATCAAACAGGAATGTAATCATCACATTCCACATTCCGATACATTTGATGATATTGATCATTTGGACACGCTTAAGCGGCCGAATGATCTTAATACACATCAAGTGGTCATCATCAAGACCTCCGAAAGGGTGCTTATGTCATGCAATGCAACGGAAAAACAAATGATCAATCAAACTTGAGCGAAAAAAAAAACAATATTTCCGTTTACATATTCGTTAAAGAAAAAAATTTAAACTTCACTTGTTATAAGATGTGCATATGAGCAAGAGCTGATGAACAGAGAGATGTCAAACAGGATCATGATCAGATAAGAATGACAAATGATATTCGAGCATGATTGAAAATGTTTCTTCTTCACCTTCTTCAACATTGCAATGATCATAGTGCAATACCTGTCTCGATCTTGCTCTTCTTCTTCCCATATTGTCAAAGCATTATGTTGTACTCATGATAAGGAGAAGATATTGTCAAACTATTTGAAATATTTGAGGCATTTGCTACCACTTGATCGAAAAAGAGAAGAGTGAAAAGGAGAGAATTGAAAAACTTGAATAATTTTGTTTATTCTGAAGATCTGGTAATTTTTGATGACATAACGATGATGGTGATTCGCCAAGAATGTGCCCAAAGTTGACCCTTTGGTATGGATGGATGTCGATGACTCTTGTGCCTACAACATATCACCTATTATGCCAATCTTTTCATTCACTTATTTTTCCCGCTCAATTTTGTCAATACTCTAAAATGTGCTCCTGAAATACACGCTCGATACATATTAGAATTGATCCTCAATGAATTGTATCCGCTCCTCATGATCATCATCGCACCTTTTGAACACTTTGACAGCATACAGCATTTCATCTACCGAAAAGGCAACTGATGGCAGCTTCTCTCTCTCTCTCTCTCTCTCTCTCTCTTGATCCGAATGTGGATGGAGAAATGTGATCGGGTGAATGGCGAAGTGGAGGCACGCGAATGAACTCTCTTGGCTCGTGGCGCGTGCTTGGCCACATTATCCACTACGTTACCAGAGAGAGAGAGAGAGAGAGAGAGAGAGAGAGAGAGAGAGAGAGAGAGAGAGAGAGAGAGAGAGAGAGATCCCAATGAATGAATGATCTTCAATGCTCCATGTCCACAGGCTGTCGTCTCTCTCTCTCTGTCCTGCACATGCATTCGCGTGGCTTTTCCTCCAAGTAACACTGGCAGAAACGCTTAACTGGCACCGGTAGTTGGCCTCCCGACATCAGATCAAGAGAGAGTCAGCGTACTTTGTTCTCTCTCTTCCCGAAGCCAGTAGCGCTCACCTTATTCTCTCTCCCTCTCTCTCTCCACAGGCCATTCAAGCCACCTTCAGCTGGTACTAGAGAGAGAGAGAGAGAGAGAGAGAGAGAGAGAGAGCGATACGTGTATGCAAATTAAGCCCGCTGGTGGATTGTGAATACAGGAGAGAGTGGAAAGAGGCCGAAATGTTATTTGAGAAAATTGAGAGGAAAAAATTGATCTCTTTCTCTCTCTCTCTCTTGTGAGCCCGTTTCTTGAGGCCAGACCGCACTCGTAGTGAGGCCGATACGCGATGGTCGAACGAACGATGCAAACAACATAGACATACACACAGTATACACACTTGGCACGCTAAACACTGGACTGGCTTCCCTCTGGATGTCGGGCGAACATACAGAAAAACGCGGCCTCGAATCAAGGGTGTTCATATTCATCTAGCCACTAGAGAAAGAGCGAGAAAGAAATAGCGAGAGAGAGAGAGAGAGAAAACAGACCATGGCTTTCTTTTTGCTTCATCTGACAGCCGATCAGACTTCGGAGACTTTGAATTGAAAAACATTCACAACGCCTCTTGAACGCGTGCCACAAAGCGTACCTGTGTTCAATGTTTTCCTCGATCGTCCACCAACCAACAAGAAAGATAGTCCAAGGTAGCCTCGATTTGTAGGCCGGCTGATCAAACGGAAACATTGACCATCAACTATGTATGGAATAGATACACATATTGACCGACGATCATGATGATGAAAATGGTCTGTTCTCCTTTCTATCGGAATGTCTTTGGCCTTTGGCGGGACAGTCAGTCGAATCATTGAAGTGGGCCGTAATGTAGCAGGCTGAATGATATATTGCTCAACAGGACAGGGAAAAAAGGACACCATTTTTCAGGCCAATCCATGAGTTTATGGGCTCCACAAAAATGTCGACATGGTAACGCAACACAAACATACGCACACACAATTAACGCTATCATTTTCATTACACAAACCTTTAGGCTGATTGGCCTGGGAACAAGAGAGAGAGAGAGAGAGAGAGAGAGAGAGAGAGAGAGAGAGAGAGAGAG
>QZCP01000403.1:8912-39338 GCA_003956705.1 Brevipalpus yothersi
AACACCTGATAACATCTGATAAGAAAGTTTCATCAAAATCTAAGAGGGGGCAGTTTTGGTCATTGTCCTTTTGGAGCGAAACTTTTTTTCCAAAAAGTTTCGCTGCAGAGCCTGTGGTCATCCGGTTGATGAAGTGAATGATGTAATTAGACACATCGATGAAAACCGCTGCATTTTCATCAATATTGTGAAGTACTTCGAAACTTTGAATGACTGTAAAATTTTGAACAACATGTGAAAAAAGCAGGAAACTTTGGTCATTTTTTCTAAAGGAATTTAATCTCATTCAAACTTATAATTTTAAATTTGATTAATTTAATAATTTAAAATGCTGAATGATGAGAAAGAGTGAAATGATTCAATAAATTATCATCAATAAAAACTTTGCTGTGTTCATCACGGAATTTGATAACCTCCCAACTATTTAGAGCTTTTCGCAAAAAATCATGGGATATTTGGAAAATTTCGAAGAGCATATTGTCTCTGAACGAAGATGCGATCTTTCTCTGCTTAGCTATGGAACGGCTGGCCTCATCCCCACTTATTTGATTGACTTCACTCGTAAGTTGAGACAATATCTGAACGTTGTTGCGGCTGGAAGCTGAGCATGTGATGACTGGTGGTTGAATGAAGATGATGATGGTTCATGAGATGGAGATGGAGATGAAGATGGGAATGAAGATAGGGATGGAGATGAATAAAGAAAGGAGAGAAAGAGAAAGAGAGATAGAGTTCGAAAACGGTAGAAATCAATTGACTCTCTCGAGAACCTCTACTTGGCCTTATTCTTCTCAATGAAGAGTATTTTCAGCAATTGCGACAGTCAATAATTCAGTCTCAGCCTCCCGAGAACGAAATCTGCTGATGAGAAACAGGAATGAGAGTGGGAGAGAGAAAGAAGAGAGAGAAGGAGAGATGGAGAGATTGAGATTCAGTCAGCTCAATTCATCTGCAGGATCGGTCGAGCTCAAGAGTAGCCACCAATTCTGATTATGGCAATAGTTCATATTCAAGGAGATGAGCTTGAGATCAGACTTGATCATGGCGAAGTGATAGTCACTCTCCCCTGGAACAGATGAAAATTAAGCTTATTATACTTCCTGCAATACAAAAGTTCCGATTCTTAGTGAGAAAATTCGAGAGATGAAAATTTCCTCCGATTGATGAATTGGAAAGAAAGAAGCAAAACGTGATGATCAAATCATAGCTCTTGGGGTAGGGTAAATTCCACTCTCTCTCTCTCTCAACTCCCGTGGATCCCCAGAATCTATGAAATTTTATTGGATTTCTCTCTCGAGGAAATTTGACTTTGGTTCAATTGGCTGTAGTAATCAGAATATGCAAAATCGGTTGGAACGCATCAACAAACTCGTAATCTGCATTCTGAATTACTCAAATAACAGCTCAGATATGTTTCCATCACTTCACAACCAGGGTCCGGATTCGATCGGGCGGTGAATCGATGATGACAATGAAAGTTCATACATTGTCCTATCCTCTATTCATTGGAAGCTGGATAAAGACCTGTGGTTCTGTTTTCATCCACTTTTTTTTATAAAAAACTTGCCAACCGAATATTTTTGAACCATGGCCTTTTTTTCATACACACATGTATTTCAAGAACACTAACATTAATTTTATCATTTTGATCAATCATTCCTCAGCAGACTGGCTACGAAATTTCTTTCGCAGTCTCTAAATGATCTTCAATCATGGCCATACTCGAGCATTTCTAACTTGAATTTAAGCTGAAAAGAGGGAAAGAAATATATAAATTGTTCAAACTTTTTTCCTAGACATCAATTCGAGCTCATTGATCACCTCAAGAGCTCGATGGTGAAATTTTACGATAAAAAATATGATTAACATTGTTGTTATAAAACTTTTGTAAGAGGTTACATACAGAGGAGGACATTTATTGGTTTATATACCATTCTATTTCACCACCAAACTTGTGATTTGCAAAACTTTTTCTTTTCATAGAGATATTTCAATATCCGTTTGTTCATATAAAATGAAATAGTATAATATTAAAAACATTGAAATGACAAAAAGCAGAATTGAATTAGAATTGAGTAAATCTTTAACTTTATTTGAGAAATTTCGTCGATGGCACATTTCCTCATGCTCTTGCAAAAGGGTGATGGGAACGATTTTCATGCATCCATTTTTGTGGTAAAAACATTTAATCGGAAGGTTCATCCAGATTTCGGAAATTTCTGGAGTCCTCATGGCCAGTACATTCACACCAGCCCGGCACACGGAAGTTGTCTGATGATTTGGCAGCCACAGATCCCAGCAATTTCACAACATATGTGTCCACATTTCGACTCTCTCGGCAGCAAGTAAAGAAGAGTAGCCATTTCGGCCCTTGTCCAAAAAAGTTTCAAAATTATTTTATCTTATCTATTTTTTGATAAGGAACACGATGGTGAAGCCCTTCAATCCGCTAGCTCCTCTGCTTCCTGAAATAAGAGTGCTTACGTCTCGATTATTTGTTTGGCTCCCAGAATATCTCAACTCCATCCGATTTCCTCAAAACTTAGTTTTCTGATAGCAAATACTGTTTTATAGTCTCGGAATATAAGAAAAATAAGATTTGAGCTTTTTTGAAGCTTTAATAGAGAAAAACTTGAGATAACATATCTTTCAGCATTAAAAAGACTCTATCTTCGGAACTAGACAATACTCCATCACCAAACTTGCATGATCCATAGATATGATAGTGATAGAACTTCATACAATGTTTCAACTCTCTGAATAGGGAGGTTTTTGAGTTATAGGGAAAAGTCTCATCAATTGGCTGTAGTAATCAGAATATGCAAAATCAGCTAGTACACATCAACAATCTCTTGATTTTCTTCCGAAATAACTCAAATAACAACTCAGTAGATTTTCAATCTCTAAATCATCAATCATTCTCAGTTGATAATTTTCTCCACTCTAGTTCAGTTCAGACCATCTTTTCTCTGCCTGTTTTTGGTGTTGTTCGCTCTTTCGTCTTCGTTATTTTGCTCCTGGATCATTAGCATCTATAAGTGCCAGCATGGGAGATGAGGGATGTTCTCGCTGTGGGAGAGATTCTGAGTCCCTCAAGACACATCATTCTCGAACGATGAGTAGAAGTAGTTCCTGGATGCGGAGAGTAGCCTGTCAGGAAATGGTTGATAGGTTGCTAAGTAACAGAGTCAAAGAAAATCACCGATTAATGACTTTCATATGACAAATGCCAAAATGAAACTGAGCAAGAACCTATGAATAGCGCCTCTCATCAGAGCCATGCACCGCCACATGCCTGCTCCCAGGTAGTGAGCTAGGAGACCTGCGCTATTGGCGACGTCTTTGTTCACCAATAAGCGTATGTGAGCTAACAATTGAGGATTCAGAAATGGAAACGTTCCTGAGCTGTTATTCGAGTGATTTAGAATGCAGATTAGGAGTTTGTTGATGCGTTTTAACCAATTTTGCATATTCTGATTACTACAGCCAATTGATGAAACTTTTCCCTATAACTCAAAAACCTCCCTATTCAGAGAGTTGAAACATTGTATGAAGTTTTATCTTTGTCATATCCATGAATCATGCAAGTTTGGCGATGGAGTACTGTCTAGTTCCGAAGATAGAGTCTTTTTAATGGTCAGGTTTTTTTTTTTTAAAGGTTTGGGCGGCTTTCGCCGCCCTCCTCCTGTCTCCCTATTAAGACGAGTCCGGCCCCCATAGTCGTGATGCTAGGAGGGGCCCCCCGGAGAGACTCGGGATGCCCCCTTGGTTATATCCACACGGTTACCCATGTGGATACTGGTGCAGCCACAGACGCTTTCCTTCACCATATTTCCCAGAGACAGATCATTCGATAGAATCCTGTCTCTAGTACTAGGATCCAGTCAGACGCCAAAAAGGCTTCACTGCCTTTTCAGCTTCCTTCCGGACTTGAACCCGGGAACCCACGGTTAGGTGCGAACACCTTAACTACTAGGCTAATGCCCCTGGTTAATGGTTAGGTTGAGGCGGTGGGTAATACTGTTTATTTTAACCCTAATATTCGCTCATAACAATGTTATTACGGCCAGACTCTATGTTCTGCCTGTTAGACTTTAGATATATGTATGAAAGTGAGCTATAAGAACTTTCGATATAAAATAGAACTATAAAAGTGTATATGTTACTACGCATTGATGATCAATTAATCTCAGGTAGCTAGGCTGAGTTGTATAGTGTGCGTAACTATGAATAGTATTAGGGTATTAGAATATTAAAGAAAGAAACATAAGATAGAAAATATACATATATGTATATATGTGAGTTAGTGCAATATTATAAAAAGATGAATCCGAAGGTCCGATTGATGAAATGAGATGATATAAAAACTTTGATGCTATTGATGATAGCTCTTTTCGCATTTGATTGTTTATGCTCTAATGTTTCAAGTTGATTGCCATGAAACCATGGTGTTAATTCGTTTTCGGTTTTCATGCATTTCTTCTATGAGGTGTGAATTGATGTTACGGAATGAAGTCGAGTATAAAAGCGTCCATAAGATTTACTTTTCACTTTTGCGACTCCGGTTTCGTCGCTTTCGCTTGCCTTCATTGGCTCCAGTATATTGAGCGAGACCTCGAGTTCAATAGATCTTGGCCATCTTATTCCATTCGGTCAATCGATCAATTGCTCTCTGACGATTCATATAAGTGAATGCTACTTGAATCTTGTTTGAGTAGCGATTGTCATGAAAGTCTCGATTATGCTTTGCAGTATTTCTCAACCAAGGATGACAAATAAAGTTGCATTCAGTGCAAGCTCGAACTTCGATATCCCCATTCTGACGAATTGGAACACGACCAAGCATGCGAACTGCTTCTTTACGATACCACGAGTTATCAGGAATTTTCGATATATCAACAATTCGATAAGTTGAAGCGTTACCCGTTGGTACGATGATATTATTGCCGATTTTCTGAAGCGGTGTTAGTGGTTTTGGTGTATTTGACTAGGAAGCACTTTGCTTTGGAGTGACTTGCTCAGGTGTTGCATTCTTAGGTGTAGACTTCTTTGGAGTACTCTTTTTGGGTTGATTCGATCGAATTACTTCCAAACTTTCCTTCAGAGCTTCATAGTGTGCGTACTTGAAGATGGAATCTGCAAGGCAGTCTATGGCAGAGTCTTCCAAAAGATTTTCACACTTGAATAGCGTAAGAGCATCTTTTGGATAGTTTTTGTGTCGACGATCTTTATGTTGATAGATTCTCTTGCTTTTGCCTGTGGTGACATAGTCACACTTAGTGCAAGATCGAATCTGAACCGTGTTATCGGCCTAATGTGGGGCTTCATTGATTCTTTTGAGGGCCAAGAGGTAGGCTTCCTCATCAGTGATTCGTTTTTGATTACATTTATCGACTGCGATTGGTGCTTTTACTGGAGCCTGAGTTCCACTGCCACTTGGTTGAAGTTCAACATCTGATGATGGACCAACGGTGGATTCAGGCTTCGACTGTGAGTTCGATTTAGGGTCTGGACTGGGTTCAAGAAAGACCTTCTCGACTGCTGCGCTGGTAAGTATTGATGGTTGAGTAACTTTTTGCCTCTTTACCGAGGATGCAGAGTCGCAAGATTGCTGGCTTGAATAATTAGAGGAATCATCTGAATCATCAGCACTTGTATATTCAAAATCCTCATCCTCGATATCCGAGATAGGAAAATCACTATCATAATCGGCTTCGCCATCCTCAGTAGAGTCCAAGCCGAAAGTGTGTCTATTTTCGTCACGCTGAGTGTTTGTTGTAGGATTAACTTTATCCACTTTCGAGAACATAGCTATAAAATTATCAGTTACGGACTTTGAAGTAGTTGCAGTTGGATTAACTTTATTTCCATTTGATTGACCAGCAACTACGGATCCAGATTTAACTGGACTAGCAAATGCTGGTACAGGCAACTTTTTGATTGGGCTCGGTACGAACGGTGGTCCTCTAGGTGTTCGAGGATCTCTTGGTAGAAGAGGATCTTTTGGTGCACTTTTAACTACATCTGGGCTTACAATGTTACCACCATTTCTATTACACATAGATTTGGGTTTGGTTGGCGATGGAAAGCAAGATGAACTAAATATAATATCGTAGGCACATGATAATTGACCTTGCACAAAATAAAGGTGATCATTGATGTTACTAATTTTGTCTGCGAGATGTTCAAGCTGAGTTTCGGATCCACTCTCAAGCTTGTCAGCATTTTTTTAAACACTTTTTCGATTTCCAATGGTGAACGACGAAGTGAATTGACAATGTCAAAAACTTTAGAGCTCACTGCAGAAATTCGACCAAATACACTTGAATCGATTGATAATAGTCCACTCATTTTCGTAGTGTCCATGATCAACCGTAAGAACACAATAATCAATTCAATTTGATAATTTAAAATGATCACTAATGATGTAAAAAGAACGAACTGATGTAATCACTTAATTTGAGACAGAGTAAAAACTCTTATGAATTGCGCTGTTTACTCAGCAGCACGATATTTGAAACAATCTTATTGGTCCATTTAGAACTCAATTTGAGCTGACCAATAGCAGTTGAGTCGAATTGTTCCTATGGTGATGACAATAAGCTTAATATGCTTCCAACGAAACCAATTAGATGATTCAACAGTTAATATGATTTCAATGGTATTAAAATATGAATATGAATGATATGCATGAAAAAGCTTACATGAACTCATGACCATGATTTCATGTTAGCTTAAAATGAAGGATGAACGATGATATGATTGGTTAAAATGAAACTTCGGATTTTCTTCTTGGTTAATAGAATTTGATGAGATCACTGAGCTCAGGAAAGGGAAATGAAATGAATAGCTCAGGAAGGCACTTAATATGAATAAATATGGTAAGCATTACTTTGAGGATGCATTATGACTCGATTAGACTCCATGTTTCCACGAAACTTCCTCTTGTCAAAATACATCGGCGGAAGATGACGATGTTAATCGAGATCTCCCAATACATCAAGACGATAATCGCTTCCAGCGTCAAGAACTGAATCGTTCGTCTTAGAATAACGCCTCTGGATGGTGTAAATTTGCCACTTTGATTTCTTGTCTTCGTACTCTTCATAGGACACCCATTTTTTCGTGTATCGACCGATGAACTTGACTATGGCTTCATCGGTTTTCGAGTGGTAAGTACGGAAATGTTCCAACAGCTGGCTACCTGTGGTGACTTTCTGTTGGAATAGACAGCCATCCACATCACATTCGCGGACTTCGATTCGATTTGGCTTGTTCTTTCTTGGAGAGGAGACTTCTGATGTGCCAGCTCTATCCGCAGTTGCCTTAGACGTTCTTGATGTTGTTGGTGTTGAGGTACCGGCTCTATAGCTCTCAAGTTGGTTCTTTAGGCTTGAGATCTCGAAGGAGAGATCTTTTACCAATTTTTCCACTTTATTTTGAGTCTCTTCAAGCTCCGTCACGAGGACTCTGACTTGAGGTACATTTGGCTTTCGATCATTAACTTCATC
The DNA here is from genome assembly GCA_003956705.1 of Brevipalpus yothersi. Lineage (NCBI taxonomy): Eukaryota > Metazoa > Arthropoda > Arachnida > Trombidiformes > Tenuipalpidae > Brevipalpus > Brevipalpus yothersi. Next base: position 16,424 of record QZCP01000403.1, read on the forward strand.
CATAAGCTTACCAACCAATTGTTGTAGCTTAGTGAGAGCTTCAATTTTACTAACTTTGATCTCAGCACTTGAGTCTAACGCTCCAGTGAGGAGAGGATCTTCATGTTCAGGGAGCTTTAATGCTTGGTGCCTCCGGGTTCACTCCTCTATCATTTTATCGAAGAGATCAGCTGTATTTGGAGCAGTTTCCGGTGCTCTAACATATCGGACCTTCTTTTTAACATAAGGAATTGAAGTAGGTTAGGTTTTTTTTTTAAAGGTTAGGGTGGCTTTCGCTGCCCTCCTCCTGTCTCCCTATTAAGACGAGTCCGGCCCCCATGGTCGTGATGCTAGGAGGGGCCCCCCGGAGAGACTCGGGATGCCCCCTTGGTTATATCCACACGGTTACCCATGTGGATACTGGTGCGGCCACAGACGCTTTCCTTCACCATATTTCCCAGAGACAGATCATTCGATAGAATCCTGTCTCTAGTACTAGGATCCAGTCAGACGCCAAAAAGGCTTCACTGCCTTTTCAGCTTCCTTCCGGACTTGAACCCGGGAACCCACGGTTAGGTGCGAACACCTTAACCACTAGACTAATGCCCCGGGTCAGTACGTTTTTTTTTTCGGGGTTAAAATTAGTTTATTTAGGTAATAAACTCATGCCGTGATATAATGATCACAGCACTGGCTCACATTCAAACCCAAGGTGCCTCCGCTAAAAATGAAAATGATAAAAAATATGAAAAACTTTAACAACTCTACCTAACTTAAGGCACCTCGAGGGATTTTTAGAAAATCTTAAGAAAACTCAAGGAATAGTAAAATTGGTGAACTATATAAAATCTTGTTGATGGTGCTCCGAGAAATCTTTGATTCTCTTGAGGAATCTTGAGTTTCCTCGATGGCTTTCACATTGAATGTGATGATTGTGCTGGATGAGATGTTAATAATCAAAGATGATGATGATCAATCCATAAAATCTGATCAGCAGTAAGATTTTCCTGATGTATAACTTCTATCTTATATTTCGATTCCATTTCTCAACAGTTTGATAAATCTTCGTGCAAAAATTAGTGAATGCCATTCGCTTTGTTTCATCCATGAGATGCAGTGAGATTCGCGTTATGATATCTTCTGGCTTCCTTATTTTCAATAGTGTTATGAGATGTTCTCTCTTCAGAGCGAAAGCAGGACATTTCACCAATAGATGATATTCATTTTGTTCAAGTGCTACACATTCACACATGGCTGAGTTCGTTTTCTTTATCTTGGCTAAGAATGATCTGAAAGGTCCGTTTCCAGTCAAAAGTCTCACAACCTCCATGGGGAGAGCATCCTGGTAAGGCTTCTTGTTCCAGCCAAAAAGTGGAGAGCAGTCTTTCAAAATATCTCGTGTTTCCAAAGATGCATTGAGTTTCTCAAAGTATCTTGAGTAATGTTAAGTTTTATATAGCTTTTTGGGACGTCGCACCTGATCATCTCGATACCTCGACGAGTTTGCTCGGCAGCTTCTTTCGCGAATTGATCGGCATATTCATTACCTTCGATTCCACTGTGTGCTTTTACCTATTCTATGGAAATACTTGCACCCATATCCAGGAGATGGGACAACAGCCTCTTGATTTCATTCACCAGCATGTTGGTATCTTCATACGACCTTATGGCCATATATGAGCTCATGCTATCAGTGGCAATTCTGGCCCGTAGAAGAGGTTGACTTTTTTGTTGTTCAGTGAGCCACTCCAATACTTCTCTAATGGCACATAACTCTGCTTGATATATTGTCGCATAAAATGGTAGTGCATATTGTACTGTTTTGATGTGAGTATTTCGTTGTATATCTCGAATCGCACAGGCAAATCCTATCTTCTCATCAGATTTGCTACCATCCGTGAAAATCTCATAGTCATTTTCCTCATTCGGTGCTCTTTTGAGATTTCCGCATACTCTGCGTTCAAATTCGACTTTCTTCTCAACTTTCAGATTTCTGGAGGATCTTCCAAGAATAAGCGATGGATCTTGAGATATCTCGAGGAATCTCGATCTTTCTTCGATTTCCTTGTCGATTGGGATTACATCGAGGAGCCTGATGCATTTTTCATACGGAGCTGTTCGATATGCTCTTATCCCCATCCTGATGAATCTGCCTTGTATGCGTCTAAGATTTTTCACACGATCTTTGGTGTCAATGGAATCCATCCAGAAGTTGGAGGCATACGTCATCATCGGGACGAGAACAGCATCATGAATCAAACGTATGACAGACATATCAACTCCATGTCCAGGAGAAATAGTTCTCCTTACAATTAAAGTGAGTTTGTCCACCTTCTTCGCTAAGTGTTCAACATGATCCTTCCACGTGAACTTATGGTCGATCATGACTCCAAGAAGTTTCAGTAATTGGACCTCTCTGATTGGCTTTCCATTCAGCCTGATATTGATGCCATTCCATTTCTTGTTGAAGCATTCCATTATCACAGTCTTTGAGTCAGAAAGCTCCAGGCCATTGAAATTACAGAAGTCAGCCAGTTTATCGACAGCTTTCTGAATACCTCTTTCACCGAGCTCATCAAAATCAAACACCATCACCATATCGTCGGTGAAAGCTTGAAAAAAGATGTAGCCCAAAGTTCCAAAGTTGATGTTGAAGACGTCATTGAGCATCAAGTTCCATAGGAATGGACCGAGGCATGAGCCTTGAATACATCCTCTCGTGAGCTCTCCTCTGAATTCACCATTCTTCCAACGAACGCTGACAAAACGGTCTTCGAAATAACTTCTCAAGATTCCTTGAATATTCTCAGGAATCCCGTAAAGCTCACATTTTCTCAAGAGTAACTTCCAGATCACGACATCGAAAGCTCCGACCACATCATATGAGGCAACGACAGGAGTGTGTCTCCTTGCGTGTATGGCATCAATAAACTTCTTAAGTCTTATCAGGGCTTGCTCACAGGTTTTGCCAGGGCAAAAGCCAAGTTGCGAGGGTGACAGCCTATGTCTTCTTGTCAGATCCAGTCGAAGTTCCTTCATGATCATCTTTTCATAGACTTTCCCAACCAGAGAAAGAAGACCAATCGGTCTCAGGAACTTCATTCCTTCTCCACTAGCCTTCGGAATGAGGACAACAACAGCTTCCTTCCAGGCTGTCGGAAAATATTTGAGTTTCTCGCAACTTCTCAAGATTCCTAGATAAAACTCGAGAGCAGAATTTGGGAGATTCTTGAGCATCTCTGCCGTGATGCCATCACGACCTGGTGCTTTTCTATTGCCAAATGAATTGATCGTTTGCTTCAAGTTTGCCATGTTAAGGAAATCTGGGTCTCCTTTAGTCCTGACTGATAGATGAGTCCTGGTGATGGTGTTTATCTCAATGTTTTCAAAGTTCATTGGATGGTTCTTGGCACCGAAGAAGAAATTATACGCTTCCTTGCAGATTTCTGCAGGATCCGTGAGAACTTTATCTTGCAATGTGATTTCGTGTTTCGCTTTTGGTTTTTGAGTTCTCTTGAGAACGGACCAGTAATCCTGCCAGGTGTTCTCTGACTGTACGTTATCAAATCTACCTCTCCAGTAAGCTAGCCTTTTTTCCCGGATTGATTTGTTGAGCTTGTGAATTATTTGATTGTACCACCTATAGAATGTATCTTTGCTAGCTGGTGCACATCGAGACAGTCTGCGTCGACCTTTCTTGGCAGCTTCTTGAAGTTCCTCAAGTTCTTTATCGAACCAAGGAAGCTTCCGATTTCTCAAGTTTTCCTGAGGTTTTCTCGCAGTTGCTCCATTTTTCTTGAGGAAACTCATGATCTTGTTCTCAAGAAGCTGGATCGATTTATTGATATCTTCTCGTGTGTGGAGAGAGATATTACCATAATCTGCAAAGAAATCTTCAATGTCGTTACTGAAGGCCATCCAGTTCACATTTGCTGTTTGCAGTTTTCTTGTGCCAATAAGTGTTGGTGGCTCGATTTCTCGAGATTCAGTCAGGATTTCGAATGATAATACTTTGTGATCAGATCCTGTGTGATGGTCAAGTTGTTGCCAGCTGACGATATTCTCTGTCATTTCAAGTTTGCAAATGGTGAGATCAACTGCACTTTGGTAGTGGATATTGTTCCGTACAACTTGGAATGTTGGACCTGATCCATGATTTAAGATGTGGAAGCAAGATTCCTCAAGCCATGTATGTAGCTTGTTTCCTCTTGAATTTGATTGTGTGTCACCCCATTTTAGTGAGCGGCAATTAAAATCACCTGCAATAATATAATTTTGTGTAGTGTCTCCACATAGAGCACCGAGTTCAGCGATGTCTTGATCGAGTTCACCGTTTGGTCTGAAATATGTGGAGACCAAGTTTACTGCAGGTTCCTTGAGTTTTATTAGGATGATGATGATGTTAAGATGTTGGTTAAAATCTTGAGATTGCTGTTAAAAACGATGATGATGCTTTGGTGTGGCTGATTAGTTGTTTGTTCCGGATAGTATCTGATTTCTGGTGTGATAATTTTTTGGTAAAAATGAGGTGGGTCTTGGATGAGAGCAACTTCCACCTGGTTTGTTATACAAAAGTTCATCATTGCGTCGAAAACGGTGTACGTTTTCGCGCAATTGTGCTGGATGACTTTAATTGTTGGAGCCATCGGAACGGACTTGTTCGGTGATATAGCTCGTTCGTCTTTCTGTCAGATTCCAGTATTTTTGGAGGAGTGGACAGTCTTGGCTTCTTGCTGAATGGAATATCTTCACTTTTTCTGTTTGCCTGGAGTTTTCTTGAGATTCCTCGAGTTTCTTGTTATGAGCAATGCAGTTAGGTTAGGTTAGGTTAGGTTAGGTTAGGTTAGGTTAGGTTTTTTTTTTTTTTTTTTTTTTTTTTTTTTTTTTTAATGCGTAACACTGTTTATTCTTGTTAATAGAAAACCTTTACAAAACATAAGAATGTTTTCGTCTCTGGGCAACTGCGCCCCGAGTACGAGATTTGGCTGGACGTTACTTATATACGTCAGCGGGAAAATATCATCCGCTGACGAAAAGAAAATTTCTATGTATGAAAAGACTATCCTTATAAATATAAATGATATAAAACAGTGAAAAATTAGTAAATAGGTAAGAATAAAGAAGAAATTATAAAAGTAAATGTTAGTTTTGATATAATATTTTTGGTTAGTTTCTTGAATTATCCGGTGACTTGATAATCAATATATGTGAGTATCTTGTATATTCCGATCCGATGACGAAAATGTTGATATTCATACGGATGAGATCATATTGATATGAGATCCTTAAAATTGATAAATTTCGAGAATCTTGGACTTAATCACTTTGTACTTTTGTTCCCAGCCTTTTTGATAGGTTCGAAAATTGGCATCTTTGATTTGAGGGTGTTACCACAGTTCCCAGTTGGTCTCCTGAGGAATTCAACCAGTGGGACCTTTTCGATGATGTAGAGCTCATCTTCCAGTATATTATTCATACATTCGGGATGAAATTCCTCAAAATGTGCCTTGAATGGTTTACCAGAAGAAGGATCCTGATAGAAATCGCAAGTTTCGATACTGCAACAATATGAGATGCACATGGCAGTGCCATCAATCTGTTGAGACCGAAGATCCGTTGACGAATCTCTCATAGGTTCCAAATCAGAGGTTGAATCGACAGTAGAATCTGCAGAATTTGCTAGAGTAAATCTACTAATGGCTTCCTCTACCTCTTTGATTCTGCCATCAGCAACCGATTCCAATTCACTAGTTGAGTCCGGTTTGATAGGCGATATTGTAACACTTTTGGGTGGTGATGATATCGAGAAGCCATTTCCATCTATATCACAAGATGATCGAGTATTCATATTGAATGGAATGATTAACAATTGAATAAAAGGCACTTCTAATGGAATGGTAGTAATAGATGAAGTGGTGCTTCAGTTGAAAACAAGATGACCTTTGAAGGAGGTAGCACTTTACAGGTGAAGCAGGTGAATGAATCAACCATCTCCTTGTGATAGAGCTAGTTGAGTGTGAGCATGAGTGCTGTTGTGTGGCTCCACAAGTGGAATGATGGCAGTTGAAATAATCAACGATAAATAGTATTCATAAAAAGGTATAAAGTGAATAATATAAATAAAATAAATGAATATCAGCAACAAGATGAGTTGAGTAGATAGTTGAGACCATTTGTTTAATGTAAAATGAGAAGAGCTGTAGATGCCGGGAGAGCAGGTGAGTATCATACCGCTGACGAAAGCGAAGCAGGGTTACACTTTTGAGCGTGAAGCAGAGCAGGAACTAGTTGAAGCTTATTTTCCGCTATTCTGATAGAGATTCTTGGTTATATTTTGTTTGCCAATGGGTATAAACTCTATGAATTTATCAACAGCCTCCTCTTCATCGAGAAGAAGCTTATCAAAAACCAAAGAGTTTTTCCATCCAACTTTATCATGGAAGGCTTTGTGACGGGTGGTGTTCCTCTTTTCCGCCAACTCCATCCAGGGGCACTCTTTACATTGATAGATGGTGATTTTACCATCTTCATTCCTCTTTGCCTTTTTAACCCTTAGACGGGCTTCCAATTCAATCACCTCGGGTTCAAATTCGTCAACGGACGAGCCAAACTCCTTAATGTTACCCTCAATGATCTGGCCTTTCTTTGGCTTTTTTCCAGGTGGAATTGCCAGTTTGGGCTTGACCGTTGACTTTTTTGGAGTCTTTTTAGAATTTTTCGGTGAGTTCCCAGTTTTAGCTTTCTTTGATGGTTTCTGAGGACTTTTATTGGGAGCCGACTTATTGGTTTTCTTGGAGACAGATTTACCAGTAGAAGCTGAAGAAGGTGAACGTGTAGAGATCCCTTCCGGTAACAAGTCCGACTTCTTAAGCTTAGTCAGTGGGAGCTTTTTGATAATTTCGTCAGCGGAATCAGACGAATCTTCATCCGAAGACGTATCATCCTCCGAAGACGTATATATAACATTGGCTCGACGTTTTGTACCCGATTTACTGGGTTCATTGGAGTCGCTCTCTTTCGAAGAGCCTACTTTAGGCGATTCTTTTTTGGATTTCTCCTTCACTGTAGTAGCCGACTTCTTAGAATTGGAGTCAGTCTTAGGAGCCACTTCATTATCTTCAGGCTTGAAATCATTTTTAGACTTTTCACTCAAATCCACAGGAGGGAGATTACCTGATGGACCAGATGAATTACTCGGTGTTGAATCCACCTCCATCTTAGGATCAGAACTTCCATCAACTGGAACCGCCTTGAGCTTTTGAGGCTGAGGTTGTTTTCTTTTCAATGAAGATTGACTGGATGGGATTGATGCTTGTTTGGTCGAGCCTTCTTTTTTGTCCGGGGTTTTCGATGGATCACTTGCTGATGACAAGGAGCCAGTTGGAGATGCAGTTTTACCTGCCTCGTTCAATTGATCGGCTTTCATCTGGTTTCCCTTTGAATCAACTGCTGCGTTGGTTTCAACTGATGATTCGGTGACTTGAGTATTATCATCCGTTGACGAAACATGAGCGTCATCGGCTTTGCCTTTTTGGCTTACAGGTGGAGAAGAAGCCTCTTTCATATCGGCGTCTTTAATAAGATGATCCGAGGAATGAGTATTGTTACCAGGCTGGAAATCAAGAGATCTCTCAGTTGAAAGATCAGAATCAACAAGAGGAGGATCATCCATTGGAGAATCCATGTTCGGCTCCTGGGAGCATTGAGCAAAAATGTTCTGAGAATTATTGACCTCTTGTTCAGAGTGTGGAGATCTTATTCCAGTAAAACTACCATCAGATGACGAATCCTCATTACATCCTATGGCTGAACTGATATCACCACCTTCGGGAGCTTTTTCGTCAGCGGTGGCATCTAAATCAGCCTTCTTTTTAGCTTTTTTCGGTGCACTTTTGGTGCTTTTTTTACCAGCAGCTTTTGCTTTACCAGCTTTTCCTGAACCATTACTTTTAGTTGAGGGCTCTGATGACGAATCATTGACACTCGCTGATTGAGCTGGATTTTCATTGGTAGAATTTCCACCATCAGCAAGTTGTTTCTGGAGATGATCAACATCCTCGGCTTTAAAATAATAGACTTGAGCACGTCTTAGCTGGGCAACGGTTGTTCGGTAATCGGTTTGGAGAGCTCTGAACTTATACATGTTCTCGTCGTCCACCGATGACTCAATCGAGTTACCAAAATCGACCATCTTGTCATAGAGACTATGCAAGGTAGAACATAACCTGAAAACAGCCTGGTGAAAACTGAAAAAATGAGCTGCGGAATCAGTACCACTAGCTTTACGCTTAGAGGTGGCTTTCTTAGCCATATTTCTGAGTATTAGAGATTATATATAACAGGAGAATAAATAATGATAAAATATACAAATGATTATGATAAATGAACACATTAACACCATTGACGAAGTGTAAACACTGAAACCCAAATGTAAACAACCAAGACGCGTTGACTTGAAAGCAACACTATCGCAGCGCCTTAACGATAGTGGCTCCATCTGAATGACTAGATTTTTAAGTGAGTGGATGATCCGGGTTCAAATCCGGCTCTTTACCCACTTTTTTGTCCGAAGACGAAGTGGATGGAGTGGAGGTCTTTTTGGCATCAATTAGTGATGGCTTTTTAGCTGATTTAGGTTTGGTATCTGAAGAGCATCTAGTTGATCTTCGAGATACTGTTAATCTCTGCCATTTCTTTTTCTTTGACACATAATAGGCCATTGAGACCAAGCAAGATACAAACTTAGGACCAAAGTCTGCATCATCAGCCTGCTCTCTGTGGTAATCTCTGAAATGCTGTGCTAAATGGTTACCGGAGGTAGATTTCTGAATATAATCACAGTCCGCTATTATACACTCTCGTACGCTGACGAATTTTTCCTCTTCTGTAGTATCAGAGTTCTTTTCGTCATCGGATGGTTCTCTGAGTTCACCGTTGACGACTTTTGATTCCAGTTTTTGATATTCTTTCACACCCATTTTCATGGGCGTCTTGAGGTGAAGATTTTTAGCCTCGTCAAAAATAATCTCTCTCTGACCAGTAGATAGAAAACTACCCGAATGGTTAGCTCTACCAATTGAATCACTCGATGACTCCACTCCAGATAGTCGAAGTGTTTCATTCGCAATTAGAGATTCGATGGATTTTAGCATTTCTTTAGCTTGGACTTGAATATCTCTGAGCACCGGTAGCATCGATGGTGGAGATGAATCAACTGTAGATGAGCCCTGATTAACTGGGTAATCATCAACAGCATGCTCCTGTGCCTCGATGTTTCCATTGCTATCTTGCGGATCTTCGTCAGCGGGTCTATCCTCTCTAACTGTTGAGTGATGGGGACCTGTATTAGCCTGAGGACTCAGGTCAATATTAAGGTCACCATCTGAACTGCTGGTGTGATAATGAGTATCATTTTGACGGTCCATGATATTGCTGGGAAGTTCAGGTCCATCATGATGATTTTCCGTCTGCCCAGCATCATCATCTTCTCGAAGGTGCTGTTGTATAACCGATTTCGGTGATCCACCACTTTCATCGTCCAAAACGATCTCCTCTGGATTTGGGTTTTCTTGAGCCTCACCATCTCCACTTGAATCGCTATGATTAGACCCAAGCTGAGAAATAGAGGCCGATAATGTTAGAGGATCATCCGGTGACGAATCTCTCTCAGTTACACAGCTTGATGTGCGGCCGTCTCCTATGTCCTGATCTTTCCCTATGGGATCAGGAATACCAAAAGCTGTGAAGTCCAGGTCGCATTGTAAGCCCCTCAGTGGTCGATAATCCAAAGGAATGGGAGTTGATCCGGCTGTAGATTTGCCTACTGAGCTCGACACTGATCTCGAACGTGATCTTGTTCCAACTGATGATGAGTGGAAAGAGGAGCCCAGATCGATGTCTTTACACATCATATCCAGTTCTGCCTGTGTATATGTTTTCGATCTTCCCGATGACGAATGAGCAGGTTCACTATTATTAATAATACCTACGTTGGCCTCTGGGACTTTATCCAGGCCAGGTGAAACCGCTGACGAGGCAAGAGCAACTTTGAATGATGGCTGTTTACCTTCAGGAACAGAGGTCAGGTCTTTCGACGATGATTTCACCTTCTTAAGCACCTTTGAGGGCTTGGAGGGAGGTAAGGAATCGCTGAATCTACCTCTTTTTGAGTTATTCGACTCATTCGCCGATGACGAATAAGACCTTTTCCTTGACAAATCTTTAGAAGCATCCATGGATAACGTACCAGTCTCACTGGGTTCCACTGATGATTCCTTTGATAGTGTTGTAGTGGAGGTTTGGCTAGATTGACTGCCAATTGGATATCCCATCTCACGGCTGAGCTGTTTGATAGCCTCATACCATTTCAATTCGGTGGTTTTATTACCTGATGAGCTTGCGCCATGTTTACCTTTATCTCTACCACTCATGTTGGTGGCCAATGTGTACGTATTGAGCACTGGATGGATTGCAGTTGAGTTCGAATGACAACAATAATAAAATGTGAAAATAATGTAACCAATAAATATAAAATTGTAAAAATCAACGGTTAATGAATTTAACTCGATTGAATAGCTTCTCTAAGAAGATGTCAACAACAGAGCTATTTTCGAAATAGAATTTGATAAAATCAATCGTAGAATTTTTCAAGAATTTTTCCATTCGTTGATTGCAGCGCCACACGTTGACCAACGCCGCACAGGTGAAAAGATGTTCAATCGTCTGCGGTCCACCTTCACATGGACACATATCATTTACAATGACGCCTATTTTTTTCAAATGATGTTTCACAGGGCAATGTTCAGTGATGAACCAGATTGCCTCTTTGGAAAGGGAAAAATTAAAAACTGATTTGTTCCATAGAACTGAGCCAAATCTTTTAAGAATGTCGGGCCTCTCGGAATTCATCCAATTATTTTGTCTGATTTCAGAGATCGCTTGAATTTTTCTCTTTTCTGATGAGTAAGGAATGTTAGAGTAATCATAATGATTTATCTCTTCCAATGCGGCCTCTTTTGCTAACTCATCGACCATTTCATTAATTGGATGGCCAACATGAGCTTTCACCCAATGAAAGACAATATCATGGCCTTTTTCTATGAGAGCCCAAGCAAGCTTTCTGACTTCCCAGATCACATCGAAAGTCTTCTTATCACCTCTAACTGCAAGCAGAGTAGAGGTAGAATCGGAATAAATTCTTAGTGACTGGCCAGGTGAAAGTTTTTCACTGCACACTTGGAGACATTTCAGTACGGCATACGCCTCCGCTTGAAACACGCTACACCAGTCCGCCAATTTAATCTTATAGCGTCCGATTTCCTCTTCACCTCTAATAATAATACAGGCTGCACCAACCTTTCCTTCAATTTTGCTACCATCGGTGTAGCACACTATGGCATCATTATGCGTCAGCGGTGTACCATCACCTATTGATAGCTTTATTTTTTGTTTAACGTAAGGAGGCAGCCCAGGACGAGCTCTCCTTATATCGATCTTGTATCTTTCAAAGATGTTGACAATGTGAATCCTTTCCCTTTTCGTTTTGAAAATATCGGCCCGTATACGAATATGCTCCTCTAAACTTCTCGATGAAGAGACCAGAAGAGCTTTTACATAAGAGGTCGAGGCAAACATCCGATAAGCTCTAGTCAACCATTGACGATGAACTTTTCTTAAAATTTTTATGATTGTTGCCGTCTGTAGATGATCTTTAAAAATAGGTGAACCATAAACCATTTTCGGTACCACAGCACCTTCAATTATCGTCCTCATCGCTTCCGGTGATGGACCAAAAGCTCGAGTGATTAGTGGTGCGAATCTATTATACATTTTGGTAACTTTTTTGGCTTGAATTTTAAAATGAGGCACCCAGGTCATATTTTTATCAAATTGGATGCCCAGTACCCTTGTATCATACAGTTCCTGAATTTTCTTCCCATCAATAAATAAATCGACTTTCGCCGATCTTTTCTGGCTGCCAAAAAGCATTACCGATGATTTCTCAGGGGAAATGGTTTGCTTACATAGCTTTGCCCATTTTTCAAAGATATTCAGTGCAATTTGCATATTTCTAGCAGCTTCTTCCCATGTTTTACCATGTGCTACAAATGTGATGTCGTCAGCGAAGCACCTCGCTCTGACGCCCGGTACATTACACTTCTCGTTGAGTTCGTCAACCAACATATTCCAGCAGAGTGGGCCAAGAACACTACCCTGGATACAACCTCTAGTCTGCTCCACTTCCAGAGAATCATTACCGAGTGTAAGTAAAACCCTCCTATCCGTGAAGTAGTCTTTGAGAAGCTCCAAAATTGTGGGATCAACCATACATTTCTTTGCTCTTTCAATGAGCATAGGCCACCATGCAAAATCGAAAGCCGAGTTAATGTCAGTGATAACCTGCATCACTTTGAGACCCTGGTTCCTTTTTTCCTTAATGAAGGCAACCGTATCAAAAAGTGCGTCTTCGGATGACTTCCCAACACAAAAACCATACTGTCTCTTCAACACTATTGGATCGATGTTCCGCTGGCGAGACCATTCAATCCGAGAGTGCATCATTCTCTCAAAAACCTTGCTGACACAGGAAAGCAATCCAATGGGCCTGAACTGTTTTAGAGATCCTTTGACTGCACCTGGTTTCAACAGGAACCTAATGTTAGCTACCTTCCATTCACGCGGAAACTTCTTTTTTCTCCATATGGCAAGAAAAAGTTCATGTAAAGCAGCAACTGCACCATTTCCCATTGACGAAATCATCTCATGGGTGATTCCATCTAGGCCTGGTGCTTTACCACTGGCGAAACTGCGAATCGCTGTCTCTACCTCTTCCATAGTTGGCTCAACTTCTTCAGTTTCTAGAGTAGGATGGTAAGGTGCATTCCATGCCTCTCTTATCTTGCGGTGTTGATCATTGTCCGAAGACGAATCATCACGAGAGAAGAATTTCTCGGCCAATCTTGTCAGAATATTCTGATGGTTATCAATTCTCTGACCATTTTCCATAATAGAGATATCTGAAACACCATTATTTTTCTCAATCCTCTGGTAGAACTTTTCCCATACTAGGGATGGTTCCTGCACCGAAAAAGATTCACGAATAAAAGTCTTTTTCTTCTTCTCGATCATCTTTTTAAGTTCGTTTTTCCATTCTTCAACGAGTTCAGCTTTACGGAGGCGAGCTGTCCTCGTACCATCACGTACGTGCCTCTTTACTTTTTTAATATCCTTAACTTTTTTCCGGATTTCGTCATCCCACCACGGGAGATCAGGTCTGCGGTTTTTTGGACATGGTATTTGGAAGTGACAGGATGCTGCATTGTGGATCCTTCTTGTAAAGTCAGATGCTCGAGTATCAACTGTTGACGAATTTACTACGTCAACGGTGCACTGTCTTTCTAACTCATTACTGAAGTTCATATATGCTTCCTTCGTTTGGTGCTTACAATATACTCTAGAAGTTTGAATAGGATGATAGGCAGAGTGCACTGAGCCAATTTTGAAGGCAAGAGGAAGATGATCGCTCAAATTCAAGGCAACCTCTCCACTTATATCTTTCGATTTAGCAGCCACAGCAGGTGTAGTGAGCATGAGGTCCACGACACTTTCGAACACCCGACCGTCCCTAACAGCCCGAAAAGTTGGTGCTCCAGACATGTTCAGGATGACGAGATTATTCTCATTAATCCATTTGACCAGTTGTCTCCCTGCCTTATTCTCGGTGCGATCATTCCAAAAAGTAGAACGACAATTAAAATCGCCAGCTATGATGTGATTTGAGTGACCAGATTCATATAATGATGTAATCGGTGTAAGTGATGGTCTGATGGGGTCCTTGGGTTTAATATAAACCGATGATAAATGATATTCTTCTGATAAAAGTTGAAGTTTGATGGTGACGATGAATCTTGAAATATGTACAGATGTGCATTTAAGATTCTTTGGATGAATTAAAATTGCTGATCTATAGTCCAGTTGTAAATCTGAGTCAGCAAAAATTTGCCATGCATTCCTCCTAATGGTGAATTCGAAATGCGGAGGTGCTTCTTGTAGAAATATAATAAAATTCTGTGAATTTGACTTGATAGTATTTTTTTGACTAGATGTCTGTGATGCTTGATCATCATTAGGACTAGATCTTTCTACACTGATGAGAGCATTAATTTCATTTAGCGAATCTTTCGATTTGCCACAGTTCCAACTTATTAAGTTTAAATCGTTTAGGGTGAAGGCGGTATATGGTCCGTTGACGATTCCGCCCTTTCCATGGCTCTCTTCCTCATTTCGCACTTATTGTCAGTGGCCATATGATCTATCTTTAGCTTTTTTGATTCTACTTTTACCTTCTGATTGAAGGCTACACAATTTGCACAAGTATATTGGCCTTTTTCAGCCTTACAGTCCTTGGAATGATGATCACCAGTGCATTTATAACAAATATTTTTACCCTCCTTAGCAATAGGGCAACTGGAAGTAACATGACCGAACTTACAGCAGGCTAGGCATTGTGACACACGGTTGTATTTTAGGCATTTGACTAGTTGATAATCAATCTTGATTCTCTTCTGAGTCAGCAGCTTCTTTTCAATATCAGGATCAACCACGAACATCATATCGATGTAATCTTGATTTTTACCACCACTCCATGATTTTTTTGCGAAAAGGAAGCGGATTTTTCCCATGAGTTCCTGTCTGTTGTATTCTGTTTTTTCAAAATTGTACCGAATTATCTCCTCGGAAACTTCGTTTGGTCTTCGATCCGCATCAACACCAACCAATTTAATTATCGGTTTCCGAAGTGAGTATTTTTTAACTGTGAATCCCTTCACCTCATCAGTGTGGAGAACATGGAATATCACATTCTGATCAGTTTCTGTTGGCGAAACTATAAAAACTTTTCCACCACCAACTTCACGAATACGTGTGATGACGGCAAGACGAAGAGTTTCCCGATGTTTTTGTAGTTTCAGTGTGCCTTTAACTCTATTATAAAGTTCTAGCTGAGTGATATCTTCACCCCTGGGTTTCTCACAGACCACTATGAATTCTTTCGGTGGTGTGGGCTTCTTAACCGGTGCTGGTGTAATTGGTTTTTTCCTGGTAGCGCTGGTTGTCCGCTGACGAATACCTGGTTGTTTCCGTTGTTGGACATTTCGCTTGACCATATTGGCATATGTTGCCTCAGCTGCGACTTGCATACCCAATACTTGTCCTTCACTAGGATTAGCAGCATGGTTAACGAGATTACCTTCACGATATTCATCGTATCTTTCCATTAACGCCTGATCAATATTTGTTGCCGTACTTGCATAGGCATTCATCCAACCTTCCTTGGCAAATTTGGCAAAAGATTCAATGGCCCCTTCTTTCTTAATGATTTCTACTTTCAAATTTTTAACCTCCTCACGAAGATGCTTGATCGTTTCCTTGTCAGAGGTAGATTCACCACGTGTCTTTGAAGGTGACCCCACTGGTGTTGTCATACCATCTGATGACCTTGACGCCTTTCTACCTGGACGTCCTGTTGTACTTTTTGGTGTACTAAAGGAGTCATCCCGTTGACGAACTTGATTTTTATCGGCACCACTGGCCTCTTTAAATGCCTGTAATTCCTCTTTAAAGGCCTCACAAGCCTCAGATTTGACACGATATTCCTCTCGGAGCATAATGTTTTGGTTCTCAAGGTTATGAAGCACCTTTTCCATGGACTCAATTTTGTCCCTTAGACTATTTATTGTCAATTCATCTTGCTTGACCAGGTCATCATATTGATTGACAGCACTATCCATTGCTCTTTTGACCGATGGAAGACCATTTTTAATGTGTTCGAGGCCTTTTCTTTCGGTATGGTTTAGGTACTGCTGCACTTTCCAGAGTGCGTCAACGGCAGCCCAATTACTCTTGAAAATGGCCCTAGCCTGGCCTTTCAGATCGCATTTTTCAAATTGATCTAACTTTAGACCACCAACTCTTCCTGGGGTGAAGAATTCATCGCACACGGCTTTTAATTCGACCAATTCACGGTCACTAAGCCTCACCGCCACTGTTGATCCCATGCTGTTTTTGGGCATCACAAACAGTGAAAAACAAATTCACTTCTGCTTTCGCAGATTTTAAAGATTTAATAAAAATTCTTTTTCACAGAGGGGCACAAGATGCTTATGCACCCTCTAAAACAAAAAACCGGACTAAAATCAGTCAATTAATACTAAAATTTTAACTATTTCCAGGACAAACGAAAAATTGATGTCACCTCTTCGGTGTCTGGAAAGGAAGTGGTTAGGTTAGGTTAGGTTAGGTTTTTTTTTTTTTTTTTTTTTTTTTACGGTATGGGTTAGCACTGTTTATTATCATTGTGTAATTATAAAAGGGTCACAGGGGATTAGGCTGGGCTCGAGGCCTTACCTTTGGAGAGAGAGCTATATATGCTATTAATTTGCTCTATGAAAATATAAGTATATAAAATGAGCGACAAGGTGTCTGCTCGTGAAATTACATAGTTAGAACTCGTAGCGTTTCGAGGTTCAGGTTCAGATCGGAATCTTTACCTGAAAACATCGTAGCGTTACGAGTGAATTGCTTATTATTGGTAGGTGAGAAGGTTGCAAGCCTTCAATCAACCATAACATTTGATAGAATATATATAAAACGAGATTACAATGATAATTTTTGAATTGAATATAAAAATTGACTATTACAATATTGAAAATGAAAAGGAAAAATGAATATTAGTAATGTGAAAGGGGTTATTCCAGTAATGATCATTGAGATTCCAACTCCGTATCATTCTTCTCGGTGGTGTGCGTTGTTTCGACGACGATTGCGAATTCGAAGCCTTCGGGCGATCTTGTACCAAGTTGCCAGACGATAGATAGCCTCGGTGTTGTCCATCAGTCGTAGGCAGATCATGTCCTCCTGGTTGCGTGCATCTGGATGCTGACAACCACCATTGCGATGTTGAACATCGTCCGTTGAATCCAGTGGCACCGTAAAGCAGCAGAAGTTGCAGGTTTTCATCTGGATCT
Organism: Brevipalpus yothersi; assembly: GCA_003956705.1. Taxonomy (NCBI): domain Eukaryota; kingdom Metazoa; phylum Arthropoda; class Arachnida; order Trombidiformes; family Tenuipalpidae; genus Brevipalpus; species Brevipalpus yothersi. The sequence continues at coordinate 33,427 of QZCP01000403.1, forward strand.
TGTATTCTCCTGGTATCCGCCAATTCGAGTGTAAAACACTGTCTGTGGCCTGGATAAGGTAGCGTGTTCGTGGGCTAGGATAGAATCTTCTGAAAGTCCGGAAAGACCAGAAATTCGGACCCACTTGCTGTTCAGGGTCTTCATCAATCACTAGATTTGGTTGTGATGATGGTGCAGAGTCACTAGACTGTGGTGGTTGATTTTCATCACCCATGGTTCACAGTAAATTGGGCACTTTTGAATAGTAGGCACTTGTTTGTACGTGATGAGTGAAAATAATAGATCACAATAGCTGTTTCACAGAAAATTCTCGTGAAATAATGGCACATATGACAATTAAGATGATTGAGATCAAAATAATACTGCTTTTGAACGTAGAAAAAGAATTTGTTCTCGTATTTCCCTTTGTTGAGAAGAGAACACGATGGAATTTCTTTTCGGGAGAGAAGTGATGCAATATGAGATAATGTTTATGTAAGAATGGGCGCCATTGCTGGCTGTTGATTTTGAGCGCGCAATACAAGTTGAAGCATGAAGCGGCTTATAAATTTCCATTGGCGAAGCGCAATACAATTAGCAGCAAAAATTACCAAAGGCTATTAGAGCTTGCAATGTAGAGCTCTACCAAGAGCTTTATATTTTCTTTTGACCGTAAGCCAAACAGCAAATCGATAAATGGCCTCGTCCATGGTGTACGATCGTGGAATGATGATAAACCTATTGTCCAGAGACCATTCGTGAGAGCATCTCCTCTTTGCGTGCCTTTTATGGGCCTTTGTACTTGGTGGAGAGACGAAGGGACATCCAACACAACAATTGAGGGTGATGTGAACCCAATCTTTAGGCCAATCGCGTTGTAGGCGGCAGGCGGCTTTCCATAATTTTTTAGGCTTTGGCTTTGGGTGTTTTGCCAAAAACTCTTTAAAATGCGGTGAATTGAAGCTGGTGTTTAGCCTCCTCATATCAGGGCAAACAAAAACTTGTAGTCCTGTAGAGAAGTCCACTTCACCAACCAAAAGATACGATCGAAGGAGTTCCATTTCAATTTTTTACGATAAAAACGACAAAAAGCGATAAAACAAACACCAAACTGATGAACAGTGAAGATGATAAAATTGTAAGCAGAAAGCGGTTACCACTGCTGCGCGTATTGTGATCAAAGTCCAGCCAGAGAAGATTTGGCGCAAAATTAAAAATCGATACGTGATGATGATAGAAAATTGATTTTACAATAATTAAAGAGCATTAATTGACTTGGCCATTGTCATCGGCATTACGATTCATGGGGTTAGATCCATCTCCAAGTCTAAGCCACACTGCAGCTCTATACACTGCTTCTTCTTTGAAGAGAAGTCTGTGAAGAATTGCCTTGGTCGCTTGATTGGAGTTTGGACCACCACACTGTTGATCCATATGATCAGCATCTTTAGTTGATGGTATTGGACATATGAATGGACACAGGTTGCACATCTTCATTGCAACGATGATAGGTTCCCTGTGCCACCCATATTCCACTTCAGAAAGAGCTTCCCAAAAGTGGGCAACTCTCGGTGTTGGATAGTTCTTAGAGAACTGTTCAAAAGGCATGAGAAAAGGAGCAACAACCCTTCCACTGTTGTTTTGTGGTGGTGATGAGTCCTTTTTTCGTGAAGTAGCACTGTCACTTGAGGATGGCGATGACATGATTGCGATTGTAACGGATTAGGCACAATTTAGGATGAAATAGCGGTAAAAAGATCGAAATGAACTTGTTGATAAACAGAATCCAATGCTTTTTTCCAATGATCTGGATATCTTTTTTCTTTCCATATTTTTTGAATAACTTTATGCAGAGTTTCCACAGCTACGTCACCCATTGAGGATAGAATCTCGTGAGTGATCCCATCTTCACCTGGGACTTTGCCAGCAGAAAAGCTGTTCAGGGCTATTTTAACTTCTTGTATCGTTGGTGGACCAGGGTCATTTGCTTCACCTTGAGAGTAAGGCGAATTCCATCTTTCTCTAATCCTTCGATGCTCATCGTTGTCCTTCGTGATATCGTCCTTCTCAAAGAACTTCTCACCTAGCATGCCCAGGATTACCTTATTATCAGTAATCCTTTTGCCATCCTTTTCTATATAAACTTCACCATTTGCCACCACTCTGGTCAGTTTTTTATGGAACTTGTCCCAGACTAGAGTGGGTTCTTTTATCGTGAACTGTTCTCTGAAAAATTTCTTTTTCTTCTTCTCGATCATTGTTTTGAGAGATTTTTTCATTTTCTGAATCATCATGGCTTTTTTTGCTTGTGAACTCATCGTGCCTTTATTGGCATATCTTTGCACCCGCCGAATCGCTTCGATAGTTCGATCAACTTCACCATCCCACCATTCGAATCGTGGAGTGAACATTGCAGGATTTGTTTTCGTAAGTTGCTTTTGACCAGTTTTATGAATAAGTTTTTCGAATGCCGTGACTAGATCTACTGATGGTTGATGAAAATTAAAATGCTCGATATCTTTTTCCAAAGTGGATGAAAATCTTTCGTAGGCATCGGGTTTTTGTTTCTTGGCGTAAACCCTTGTTGTTTTACCTATTTTCTCGTTTTTTAAGAAGTTCTTGACTAGAATAGCGAGCGGTTTATGGTCGCTCAAATGGAGATCAATTTGATCTGATACATCGAGAGATTGCGCAGCTATTTGAGTCGTGGCGACGATCATATCCACCGCACTCTCCCTTACGATGTCCAGAATTGGTGCGCTGAATGTAGATCCACTTGGGTTACAGGTAATAATTAGATCTCTCGATTCAATCCATTCTTTAACTACTTTTCCTCGAGCGTTCTCAATTTTATCACCCCAGAGCAAAGACCTCGAGTTCCAGTCGCCACCAATTATCTGGTTTTCAATATTAGATGTAGAGAGTAATTCTAGCTCTTTCAGGCAATCTTTAACAGGGTTGACCAAGGACGAGGGTGGAATATACAATGATGTGACTAGATGTTCTTCATCGTTGAAGGAAACTTTACAAGTGACTAGATGCTTCGACGATGATACTAATGTAGACGTGATGTTTTTCGGATATATTGCTATTGCTGAGCGGTAATCCGCTCGTGAATCAGATTCTGTAAAAACTTTCCAATTTGAACGATTTAAAAGATTCTCAAAAAACGGTGGTGCTTCTTGGATTAAAACGATGATGCCGGTAATATTATACAATTCAGTTTTGTTGCCGCTTGGTGCGTTGAGTGTCGTATTCTCCTCGCGGTTTCTTCTACTTTGTTTATGTTTATTTCCAATCAGCTGGGTGAGCTTGTTTATCTCATTGATCGCTGTTTTGTTCTTAGCGCAATTCCACGTAATGACTAGCGTATTTAATTGAGAAGAGGCTAGGCACGGTCGGTTGCTCGATCAGCCATTAATTGAGCTTTGCGTCTGGCTGGACACTTTGGGTCAAAAGCTGAATGGTTGGTAGGTTCTTGTTGTTTAGAACCAGTTGGCAACTTTAAGTTGGCAGAATGGCAATTAATGCAGCATAAGTTTTCGCGATCTTCTTTCGGACAATTTTTCGAATCATGAGCTTCCATACAGTTGCCGCAATTGTACTTATTGTCTTTGAGAAGTGGGCACTTTTTCATTGTGTGACTGAAACCGCAGCATCGATAGCATTGCATAAATCGAGATTGTCTGCGAACAGTAACCATTTGCATATCGATTTTCACCCTTCGAAGTGCTACTAATCTTTTTTCCACTGCAGGACTGGCTTCGAAAACGATATCCACTTTACTACCCTTTTTGCCTTTAATAAAGGTGTTCCTCTTGTAGGCCAAACTGATATTTTCATCGACCACTCGCTGGGTAAGATTTTCTCTGTCCTCTTGACTGACAATGTTGTGGGACATGAGTTCGAAAGCAATATCTTTAGCTTCACGATCAGCATCAACACCAATAACACGAATTAATGGTCGTCTTTTTTCTAATTTTCTGACCGTAAACGGTAGAATGGCATCAATTGAGAGAGTATCGATGATCAATTCCTGATCCTCTTTGCTTGCGGCGACTATGAAAACTCTACCTCCATAGACCTCTTTGACGATGATGATGTTAGTTTTGGCTAATTTGTTCCTGTGGGTCGTTTTCAATGTGAAGTTGACCTTACTTAACAGTTCACCAGGAGCAAAATTGCGTTCTTTTTTAGGTTCCACAACGACAACGAAGTCTTGTTGTTGTGGTGGTGCGGATCTCGGCCTTGCTTGCACTCGCTGATCGCGATCTGCCGTATTTGTCCTCTTTCGAGCGGCTGCTGCGTAGGACTTGGGACGAGGGCCAGATTCGGCTCCTGATTCCATCACGATCTCTACGTCGGATTCCTCACCAGAAGTTGGTGGTGGAGGACCACGTGTTGCACGACCACGTGCGCGTTGTTTACGCCGAGATTGTTGTGGAGCTGGCATGTTTACATTAACGCCGAGATGAGAAATGGCCTTTTCCATCATGGCCTGAGAGCACATTTCTTGTAGAACTTCTACCTTTAATTCCAGACGCATAACTTTGGCTTTATATTCATTAATTTCGGCTTCATCGACTTGTGATGGCTGTTTTGGCTCATTGTTTGCTTTTGGTACGGATTTTAATTTTTCGATTTCAGCACGTAATTCATTTCTTTCTAGGACAACTGCATCGAATTCGGCTTCCAGATCTTCCAGCCTCTGCTTATATATTGCAGTTTCATTTACCAAAGTTTTCATGCCCATTTTAAGCCGAGAAATGGTTTCACCAGCTTTCTTAAGCTTCTCCTGAAGGTCATCTTGATCATCATCGTCTTTGGCCGACACAAACGAAGTGGCCGATGATGTCGATGCTGTACGAGACCTACTGGTGGTCTGGGCTGCTTGCACTGTTTCCTTTAGGCTATTTTTCACGTGCTCTAATTCCATTTCGAGTTTTCTACATTTGGCGATTTGAAGGTCACGCTCTTGTTTATACTTGTCCGATGTATTTCGCACCTGATCCATCTCTTTATCGGTATATTTTAGACCTTCTTGCATTTCAATGGACACAATAGCGGCCAGTAGACCCTTTAACACTCCTGGAATTCGTTTCCTTTTACCATCCAGACTAGGACAGATCGCATTGTATTTCACAAGGTTACCTGCCACAATAGAGGACATTTGCTCATTTAACACGTAATATTCGGTGAAAATGGCCTCAATTTGCTTTCGAATCGTAATGAACGGGAACTCCGTGAAGCGGTGACCACCCAGGAATTCACCATCGTAGAGCACATCACCAACTTTGGTCAGATCGAGGCCACAAAGTTCACGTTGTTCACCTCTGATGCTTGGTTTCCTACCAAAAAAGGAAGCCATTTTGGTGGATTTCACAAAATCACTTTTTGAAGCGAAAAACACTTCGATTAGGACCGGGTTTTTTATTCCCGGCCTTCACGAAGTGTTCACACACAATTTAAAATAAAAATCACGGCCTAATTAGGCGAAAATTCACGAAAATTTAATAAAAAACACTTAATGAAAAAACAACCGGCCGCAGGTTCAACAGCTGATCGGTGTATGGTTAGGTTAGGTTAGGTTAGGTTAGGTTAGGTTAGGTTAGGTTAGGTTAGGTTAGGTTAGGTTAGGTTAGGTTAGGTTAGGTTAGGTTAGGTTAGGTTAGGTTAGGTTAGGTTAGGTTAGGTTAGGTTAGGTTAGGTTAGGTTAGGTTAGGTTAGGTTAGGTTAGGTTAGGTTAGGTTAGGTTAGGTTAGGTTAGGTTAGGTTAGGTTAGGTTAGGTTAGGTTAGGTTAGGTTAGGTTAGGTTAGGTTAGGTTAGGTTAGGTTAGGTTAGGTTAGGTTAGGTTAGGTTAGGTTAGGTTAGGTTAGGTTAGGTTAGGTTAGGTTAGGTTAGGTTAGGTTAGGTTAGGTTAGGTTAGGTTAGG